>BQNB010124163.1:0-19982 GCA_026074375.1 Tanacetum coccineum
TTATGCCTATTATTGTTATTTTAGTTGCCATGTTTAGTTAGTATGTTTATTTGTTGCTTTATTCATTTATGCTTATTGTTATGCTTAGTTTTGTTGTTATTATTTCCATATTTATCGTAGACTTGGGGTATGCTCATTTATTATTTGCTCGTTGATTGTTGTTTAGTTTATTGTTATTTAATTTATTGTCATTGTCGTTTATTGTTATTTAGCGAGCATGCCCGTTTTAGTATTATTTTAGCTTTATTATAGTTTTTATATTATATTTTTAGTTTAAAACCAAAACAAAAATATTTGCCATTCAAGCATCAAACGAAACATTCTCGTGAATTTCAATTCATCTCTCGTCGTGGAAACGACACTCGGAAGATAGACTATTTTTTTTTTCCTAAAGTAATTGTCATATCAAACGGGATACTCTCTATACTACTATTACTATTTGATATTTTATATATTTTATTATATATATTTATATCGAATCAATTCCCTTCACCTCATCTCCACAACAGCACCACATCATCATTCAACACATCATAACACTCCTCATGTTTCAGCTCCACTGGTCATCACCTTTATCACCACCAAACCAATTTTTTTAACAGATTAAGTTAAAAACTAGATTAAACTTTTATTAATCAATTAAAAGCATTACATTGATAATTAAAAACCTAAACGTATAAAATTAAAAACGTAAACTAACATGATAAATTATACTTCTCCTTTATCACATCCTTTATACACATCACCCTTTAGAGGCGGAATCCACTCAAGTTATCAGCAACACTTTGTTTACATATGGTACGTAAAATATGTTAAGAAAGGATTTGGGATGGTTGTGTTGCTTGGTTTCCAGTGTTGAACGGTAATGACCTTATGGTATGATAAGGATCATGAAGCTCAGGTAACACTTATACAAACCATCTTTGTGACGTAAAGGGAGTTAGTAGGTGTAACGGTTTGATGCAAAGTGAATGAACTTACTTGAGGAAGTTGTGAATGCTTTTTATTTATAGGAAAGCATTAGGGTTTAGAGATAAACCCTGTGGGGAGTGATCAACGATAGTGGGGAGGCCACGTGTTGATCATCCGAGGGTCAAACAAGAAGGACAAGTGTCGTTATCATCCTGGCCCATACAAGGAAGTGGTTGTCTCCTCTATGTGTCTCCTACTGCCTTACGTCAGATGGTACATCTTAGTCATTAGCGGCAGTTGGGGATAGTTGTCCCATGCACATGTACTATGCGGCCTGGGATGCTTTACCAAGCTAAGTGTAACATGGGTTTGTGAGGTTCTAGTCAAGTGACTTGCAAACCCTTAGGTGATGGGCTCAATTTGAGTGTGATATTAATGGGCTTGGGCCATTAATATTGATACGTTATCAAGTCCCTCAGTCTAGTGTTAGGTGATGTACAAGTGAGATGATGTTGGACTTAAAGTAACTAAGTCCCCTCAGTCCGTGCCTGGAAACCAAGGCTCGTTTCTTAGGCTTACTCCTCTAGACATGCAATGTCATACTTCAAAATGATGGCTAGGGTGTAGGTATAATTCCCAATTGGCATATGGGTCTTCAAGGATAGGGTGGTAATAAATGCTTGTATGAGGAATGGAAGAGGATCCTTTTTAATGATTCAATTTTTATATCTTTGGTTTTTTTGGCGGGTTCAGACATATTGGGTGGTGATTCTCCGACTGTGCATGATTGTCACCATAGGGCGGCCTGACTAGCACGCAGTGTCAAGCTGCTCGTTTAAAGTACGCGCTTGTTTGTGTTGTGTTGGGCCAATGGTATTGGGGAAAGCGTCTTCCACTATCATCTTTACCACGCCTATAAATATAAGCCAAGGGATAAGATGTTATGTTTTTAACTCTTACTCTCTTCAATTGCCCCCTAAAATTACTCTATTTTCCTTGTGTTTTAACTGATGACCAAAAGCAGAAGCGTTTTTTCTGAAGTGTTTCTTTGCTTGAATATGTGGGAAAAGATGGCTCTCCAAGGTAGTAGCCATTCTCCCTTGCCAGTTTTTGTAAGAACTTCTCTATATTTATTCTTTCGTCTTCTTTTTCTTCACGATGTCGCGAGTAGGCAACCCTTGTATCAATGAATATTATAGTGAGGTAAAGTCTATAAAGTATGAAAACTTCATACGTGACCGTGGATGAGTTGTGCCACATTCACCCCGTATTCCTGAGAAGAAGGAGAGGGCCAATCAACCGCCAGATGGTGATTCCCTTATTTGGAGTACGCGTAGGATTGTAACATTAGGTTTTCCCTGCACTCCTTTGTTATTGAAGTTTTTGAACTTTATTCTATTGCGTTCTCCCAAATGCATCCCTTTAGTTACCAGAGATTGAATGCATTCATTCTTATTTGTGTGGCATTAAATGTGCCCATTGGTTTGCGTGTGTTCTGACACTTGTTTGTTTTGCGAAAGCAGGTCTTGGTACACTCTTGAAAAGCATCCTCACTATAAGATTAAATTCACTATTGCTACCATAAAGGTTTGTCGGGTTGGCATTTGAACTGGGTGTAGGTTGATATAAGTAAAACTCGCTTTCCTCTAGAGTGCGTCAGGTGGAGGTACATTGTGTACCTTAACTCCGAGGCACATTTACCCCTTCCTCCCGCTGATGAGCTTAACTTGTTTAATTGGCCTGCATGACATGAGTATATGATGTGTCGTCGTGTAGGTTTTATTTATGAGTATTCAAGTTTTAAATTTATATTTTGCCGACTTTACCTAAAACAACACTTTAACTGGCAGTGTACCCGATCAGATGGAGTTTCATGGTAAGTAGGGTGTCGATCACTAAGTGCGAGAACTAATCCTTTATTTTATCAATATTTTGTTTAACTAAACTAAGTTAATTTAAACTATGTTAATTATATTCTATGTTAAACCTATGTTAATCCTAATTTTAACGGATAAAGAGGGGTTTTCAGCCTGAGAGACTAGCATAGGTTTGTGGTGACTTAGATCAACTTAAGACACAATAACACACGCAAGTAGACAAACAAAAGATAGAAGAGCGGTCTAGCCAAATATTAGAAAACTGTATTAACCATGATTAATCCAATTAAAACATTGGTTTGTTTATTTAGTGCAATAAATACTTATCTCGAGGCGGCATAACATTCTTAAGACTTAGGCGTTACTTCCTCCTAAGACCTAGACATGTAGAATTCTGTCATAATCAAACCCATCCGCATAAAGCATCCTATTTGCTGATTATAATCTATCTTATGGGTTAAAGCAATGGTGATCTTGTTAAACCCTAGCTCATAGAGACTTTACCCACTTACTGCTTAATGGCAATTTATATACTAGTAGTCCACTGACCAAGTCTTTACCAATTGATTAAGAACGTACTAGTTGATCCCAAGGTCACCTGCCAGTCCAACTAAGCTCACTAATCTAAAGGCGAAGATAGGTCAATTTAACTATTTGTGAGTCCTATGGTTGTCTAGAGGGGGGATTATATAAATAACTATATGAAGAGCCATCCCGGCATCTAGCTAACGTGGTCGGTATCCACTATATCCGTTGAATATGGGTTCGCATATACAAAAGCAACATAAACAAGTATAAATTGATAAGCATAAACAAGCAATCAACGATAAATTAAGCATTCAAGATAAACAAACCATCATTCGAATCTTCACAATAATGGCTAATACCCAAGGGTATTAGCCCTTCAAGAAAAAAACGACATAATTCAGTATAAGGAGAATAATCCAACGCAAGGTAAACAACCGAGTTAAACGAATGATACCAAAAAATGAACAATTACTAGAGTATAGGAGATTACAAAGTGTTTCCTATGAAATTAATAGCTTTGCTTGACTTCTTCTGCTCTTCTTGTCTTCTGAAAATCGACTTTTGTGGTTAGGGTATCGAAATTATGATCAAGCGCACTGAAAACACATTTTTAGGTTTTCTATTTATAGGGTCTGGAATTTGGTCAATACGACGTATCGAGATACATGGATACGACGTATCGGGGTTTCTTAGAGTAGGGACCACGTTCGATATCTTCCAGAATATTTTTTTACTTTAAATTGAATACGGCGTATAGAAGTCTCCTGGATATGACGTATTGGACTTTATATCTTCGTGGTTTCTTATGAAGTGCAGGCACAGATACACCGTATCTTCCTTGATGGATACGGCGTATAGGATGCCAGAGTCAGTTTCTTTAAATGTCTTTGTTTAAGCTCAAGAATGCATGTCTTTTTGCTAATCTTCACCAAGTACTCCATATTTACTGCAATTCTTAAATACAAACGATTAAGTAAAAATTCTTGTAATAATTTTGCAAAATGGGTTATTTACATGGGATAAACGATGCTATAAAGTGACGTTATTTGATGTCATCAAATATCCCCCCACTTGAATCTTACTTGTCCTCAAGTAGCATTTAGAAGTTTATAAAAATGTATCCCTAAGAATTTTTCCGTTAAGCATTTATTTGATCAATTACAAGTACACAACCAAACACCTCACGGAATAGGAAGATGAAAAATACTTAAATCACTTAACTAATCTATGTGGTAACATGTAACTAATTCTCTCAATTGCTCGGCCGTGATGAGTATTCTATCATAGGCTTGGCAAGGATACACATCTCCACTACTAGAGCTAAGGAGTAACAAGTTTATAAAGGTAAATTAGGTTTTTATGATAAGGCTTAGGGTTGATCATTCTAACAATCTTTCACCAAAAGTACCACACCAACAGGGAAACTGAATCACACATACATGGCCGTAACGACGGAATAGACATGTGTGATTCGATCACATCCTCATTCGAGTTTAACCAAGGGTTAGGATGAAGAATGATACAGGGTATGGATCTTCTAACTTTCACCAAAAGTAATAAACCAACAAGGCAGCTAAATCATACATACATGGCCGTAATGATGGAATAGATATATATGACTCGATCACATCCTCATTCGAGTAAAACCTAAGGTTAATCATTAAGAAAGGGAAATAAATTATTGTTAAATAAAAATTTACGAAACTGAAATAGATTAAAGTCCAAACAGTTAAGGTTAACAAGTTTTTGCTAGATACTTTTCTCGACCGTTACGCGAAAATAAAGACAAAACAACTATATACACAAACGTCTTGATCATTGATAAAAAACAACAACCTAAGTTGGCGTTCCCGTAACAGTCAACTCCCAATCATCCCATACTATACATACTTTTACAAAGACAAGTGGCGATGTCTACCACTTTATACAAAACTTTACATCGTTGATTTAAATCTATGTATCAACGAATAATCGATCCTTCAAATAATTTCATTGGTTTAAGCTTTAACGAACCGACTATTTTTAAACTTTCCTCCTTTTTTGTTGCAATTTTCTAATTTTTTTGAATTTTTAAACAATACTACGAATTTCGGTGTAATTTCACCATCTTTACGATCATAATAACTCCGGATAATTTCTTCCATGATTCTTCATTCTTTGGACGTACCAATAATTTTGATGGTAGTAAAAATACATGAGTTTGACTAATTTTTACATTCCCATTGCAATGTGCAAGTTTCCCAACCATACCAGAGATAGAAAATGACACAAGACACTTCAAATACATACTTTACACTTTAAGCAACTAGCAACTGATAAATAGACTTAATCTAACAAGGTAGGCTAAGATGTAAAGGTGTAACGAAAAAATAGTTGTGTTTCCAAAAGGATTGGGCACTACAAAAGGTTTTTTCTAAGGGGTATCTTACTCTTAAAATGAGAGTAAACAAAGGGTTTATATATAGGTTAACTAACCAGTGTAGTTAGTTAATCACATATAAAGGCTTTTTGGGTGTAATCCTAAAAATTTACCAATTTAAACAAGTTACTCCATCTAAATCCATAGTACTCATTATTGTGGTCTCGAATAGATATACCAAACCAAGTTCTAAAGTCTACAACATCACCGGTACACTCATATTTTTGTGGAATTTAGGTAAACATTTAGAAACGGATAAGGCTGAATCCTCATAATATCTAATAAGGGTTATGTATGCAGGTTATGTAACCAGTAATTTCACAAAAGTATGCTTGAATTTTTTTTAATTTGAGCATAATTTAAGCATTTTAATATGAAAAATATGACAAGTAACGTTCTAATTCCCATCCCCCCACTTAAGTTATACAACGTCCTTGTTGTATAGATAAAACATTAAAAACGGGAAATTAAAAGAATTAGAACAAGAAACTCCCCTGGTGTTTTGCTAGGTAGATTCTCCAAGTTGAGTTTATGAGCAAGAATGTGTGTTGTAAATGCGTCTGAATGCTAGTATGACTACAACAAACATAGGATTCCAGATGATCGATACTTCACCAACTTTGTCGATTTCTTTTCCAGCGAGGTCCTGTGCAAAATATAGGAAAAATATGCAAAATCCTATCTCGGGTATCCTACGGTTAATAAAATAATAAAAATAAACTGTACAGGCAGTCAATACGCCATATCCAAAAACCAGGATACGCCGTATAGAAAGACTTGTAAAAAGTATCAATACGAGTCAGTCTGCCAAATACGCCGTATAGACAGAACTGACGATAAATTTTTAAATGCAGAAAAATAAAGGACTGATAACGTCCAAACATTTAATATGCCGTATGATATGGATCGGATATGCCGTATTGATGTCTGGGAAGATAGACTTGATAAAAATAAATAAAAACAATCTTGGTTGTTTCCCGGGAAGCACTTTTCTTTCAGCTAGTCTTTAAGTTAGACTTTTTCTTTTTTCACCTATCTTTTCACCACTATGGTAGCGCGTCACGTGCACGAGCCACCTTGTCCTTTTTCTGAAAAATATCTTGGTAGATGTGAGACACACTATCTTCGTTTCTTTCCCAAGCATTGTATTCACATGATCTTATAGCAATGTACTCTTCGTTAGGTCCTAATGAATACTTTATTGCTTCAAACTTCTCGGCTTTGACAACCCTATTACAGGCTTCTCATTATTTTGATTATCAAATTCGGGCGCTTTGTTTAGAATATTATTGTTGTCCTTACGCTTCATTCGGCTTTGTTCATCTACCTTTTCAATGTCACCCTTTTCTTGAGTATTCAAATAAGGCTTGAAGAATGGGTCAGTAGTAGTGTTAGGAGAGTTTCCAAAATCAGATTCCTCTCATTCTTCATCGCTTGATACTATGTCATTCATCGGTTCTTTATTCCAATTTCCATTTATCCAAGAATGTAATAATGCTTTTTTAGTCGTTCCATCCACTCTCTTATGCTTTTTAAATATTGAATTCACTCAGGATATGAATTCAAGTGGATCAAGCCCCCAGTTATCACCTTCATCCAACATTTCATCTTTGTCATCGCGAGATTGGGGATAGAATCTATAGAAAAATTTCTCAACAAGTTCTTTACAATTGGTGATGCCATCCCCTTCATCAATCCACCATTGTCTTGCATCATCAGCCAATGAAAGAGGAAAAACCATCATGCGTAGTCGATGGGAGTCCACATTGGGAATTTTAATTAAATCGAGCATTTTAAGAACTTTCGCAATGTGGTCGACCACATCTTCATCTAACGTTTTGTAGTATGAATTTCTTCGTAATTGCATCAAAAATTTCTTGCTGAGTTCAATATTCATATCATCGTCGGTGTTTGGTTTAGCTAGACTTGATTCAGTTTGAGCTTTTTCCATGCGTTCATTTAAAATTAGTTCCGTCATAACTTATGTCGTTTCTTCTTCAATTAATATTCCGCGATTAGCACCCCCTGTAACAACGGTAAAAATATCAGCAGGATTTGCTCGGAAGAAAGATAAAAAATCAAGTACGGTAATCGAATATGAAAAATCAGCTTCCGTTACTGTATCAGACGATCGATGCGCCGTATTCAATCGATCTAATATGCCTTATCGGTCTACTGAATGAATACGCTGTATTGGATAAAAAAGTCAGATACGTCGTAACCAATGGAAGTAGATACGCCGTATCAGGTTATCGACCAGTACAGTGTATAGAAAACAATTAAAACATACAAAACAAACACACAAATAAAACAAGCAAACAGTTAAAAAACAAGTATACAAAATTTTACAGAATTTTATACTAATCTAAATTACACCAATTCTAAGGGTTAAGTTAATCTGTTAGCCTCAAAATATTAAGCCGAACAAGGAAGCTCGGCTACTAAATCATGGAAGCTCGGTCTTTATTTAGTAAATGTTGTAATAGGCTAGTTACGGGTATCGAGCTCGTTATTTAATCTAATATTATACGTGTTGTAGGCTAAAGCCCAAAGTAATCCCGAGCACGACCCAAGAAAATAAATACCACGGCCCAACAAGCCTTAGAAGGCTGACCTATTAAGTGGTATAAATACCCCTCTCCAAGTGTGGAGAGGGTGTTGGTTCACTTTTGAGTAAATTTTCCTTCTCAGTTGCAAGTTTTAAAATCAACCATTCCAATTTCCTTCTCTCTCTCTTTTAGGAAGTTTTCACTCTCTAACTTCTTCCTATTGTTCTTCTCGATCTTCTTACCTTGATTCTGATGATAACCATGTGTAAAGTGAAGTGATTACGGGTTTCTACATTTGGTATCAATCGCCACGGGGTTTTAGATTTGTGGTTTTCGTTTAAAATCGTATGCGTTTAGTTTATAGTTTTACCATTCTATTTCGTGCTCTTACTTGTCCTTTGATTCTTAAGCGTGTTTTTGGTATAGCTTCACAGCTTATTTGATATCTAAAATAGCTTATAATAGAATCAAACATAACTTATTTGGTTTCATTTTTAGTTCGTATGTTTTGAAAGAAAAACGCATAAAAAATCTTTAAAAACAAGAGTTTTGTTGTTTTTTTGGATCATCAAGGTGTACTTTTATTGTTTATAAGCTTATAGGTAGCTTATTGCATCATGCAAACATAGTTTTCTTTACGAAAATCTGGACTTACAGTTAGTTTAAATAAAGCAAAATATGCATGTTTGAATGAAGCGAAATGTGCATGTATGAATCAGGCGAAATGTGTTGTTAGGCAAAACATGTCCTCAAGCGAAATATGTTGATTATAGCGTGCTAAGCTTCAAGCGAAATATTACATATTGTGAAACAAAGTGCTGCCAAAATTTTCTCATTTCATGCGAAACATGTTCAAGCGAAGGATAAATGATGCTATAAAAGTGACATTATTTGATGTCATCAGTATCTATGGTAGACCCATAAAGGAGGGTACGCTGGTCCAGGCTGGTATAAGCCAGTATTAGGAACCAAACATGATTCTCGTGATGTGTAGGGGTGCTGAGGGGGAGTTGTTAACCGTGTAATTATGTTGTAGCTTTTGTAAATGATTTTTATGAATAGTCGAGTCACTTTGTAGAAAGTGTTGGAAGTGTCATTGTAAGTTTGTAGAAATAATACATGTCACACCCCGCCAAGGCAGAAACGCGGGGCGTAACAAGATAGGCATCATCACAACACATTGATGTCAACAATAAAGAATGTCTAAAATGCATTATATTAAAAACCAAGTGTTATGACGATACCAAACACAAGAGGGGTCTTGTATTGAGGTTAATCGCACACACAATACATAGTCATAAGAATATAAATCCAAGATAAACGTCATCATAAAACAAAATAACCGAAGTACGAAAATAAGAAACGAAAACTCCAGAAAAGAAGACTTCATAATGCAATTTCTAAGGTCTCTCTAGCTACGCATCTTAGCATCCTTAACTTCGCTATGCTTACCGGAAAATGATACTTTAAAACGTCAACATAATATTGGTAAGATTCACAGGTTTGACACAAATTACTTACCCTTGCTGCGAATCAGAAATCATTAGGACATACAAGAATATTATACACAAATGCAGCAATTAAAATCATCACACAATTAATTACACATTCGGGCTTAGATTAGCACTGGCAGTATAAGCAACCAAGCTTACCCCGAATGTACCACACAGTATGAGGTACGCGTATCTCTCCGATCCAAATACCACACAACATGAGGTAGGCGTACCTCTCCGATCCAAATAACCACAAAATATAGGATATGTGTATCCCTCTGTTCCATCTTGGATGGGTGTACCCCTCCGATCTAACAATTCACACAACATAGGGTAGGCGTACCTCTCCGATCAAACAATGCATACACATTAGCCATATAATATCAAGTAATGTCCAAAACTAAGTAAAACAATTATTCGTAGAAAATAAAACATTTCCAAAACCATTTAGTATCATTTTCACCCCAAGAAAACACAGAACAAGGGGCTATGAATACTCACCTCAAGCTTCACGAACACGCACACAAATTCCAAGCAAAGACTACACAAACAAAATCTACGGGTTACGCATGATTAAGGTTTCACGGCCTTAAACATGTAACCTTTCAATTGATGGATACTAATGTCTATAATATGCTTATAAACACCCTTCCATACATCCCATACTTTATTTAAACTCTAAATACCTTAAATCCCTTTATTTAAGTTTTCAGATTATAGCAGAATTTTGTAGTCACTTCATGATTACTAATAAAGTACTAAATGACCCAATTAGATTTCCATACTGCATTTCCTACATCTTAAATGAGTTGTATAGCTACTGCAATTTTTAGAAAAAATAATAATAAGTCTAGCTATTTTAAAAAAAAATTAACATCGCAAAGTATCCAGAAATTGACCTGATTGGACCACCCAAAAGTTTGACTCGGCCAGACCCATTTAGACACTTGGGAAAAATCTAAAAAAATTCTAAAAATTCATAGACATCATGAACTTGCTACTGTAGCAATCCCATCAATTAAAAAAAGTTGTTTTGATATGGTTTTTGACCTCACAATCACAACCCAGAATCTGCCCCTAAAACTCAGTTTTGACAATGAATCTTGTAAAATTATTTTGACTGACTTCCACTTACTTTTAATTCATGAAACCACTTGGGTTGGAAAGTAAACTCTCTATAGTTAATTTTAGTCTCAATAAAATCAATAAAAGCTATCTGTATGACTGAGTTATGGCTCTCGTAAGATGACCTAAAATTTTACCCAGATTTCAATTCCGAATTTACCATAATTAAACCTAATTAAACATACCCAAACCCTAATTAATATACCTAAATCAATATTTAATGATCATAACATATCATAATTACAATATTTTTACAAAACTATAATCCATCAATTTATTTGTTACATATTTAATACAATATTTAAAACATAGATTTGATTACTAGAATAAAGATTTGACAAAAATTAAGATTTGGAAGGATAATCAAACCTTGATCTTGAAAGCTTAAAAAAATCTTCAATGGAGGCTAGTCTAGGGTTTTTAGTCGACACAGTGAATGGGAGAAAAAAAGACTGATTTTGTTTTATAAAAACCAAGTTAGACTCATAGTAGAATTGAGCTTTTATCTTCTTTTTTTATGTAAGCTGGTCCAAACAAACTCCTTTTTTAATTATTTTATTTTTTTATTTTTTTCTATAGAAATTTCGTTCCTCCCTTATATATATCTATTATTATTTACAAAAAATACAAACTATTTACTATTTATTCACCTTATATACTTAAATAAATACATAACTTAAAATAAAACACTTACACTAATTATTATTATTTTTCCCAAATTATTATCTACTTATTACTATATAAGTAAATTATAAAATCTCAATTCCATATAAGTAATCTTCAACTTGAAAATTAACGATTTATTCTTTATTTTTGTTACCGTGATGAAAAATAATGGATAACTCACTATACTTTTAAAATCACATCACACACGAAATGAAATGACCAAATCATTCATTTCTGCTATCACAAACCCATAAATTAACACATATACCAAATCACATAAATCATCAACTCGACTTACGTACAAAAATCAAAAACACATAAATCTAGACAAGCTAAACCTAACGGTTAAACTAACCTCGTTAATTCACGGTTGTCACAGTCTCCCCTCAGGGAAATTTCATCCCGAAATTTAACTAGTACTTGCATCAACACGATCCGAAAACAAATTCGGATACTTAGCCTTTAAAAAATCCTCTCATTCCCAAGTAAACTCAGGTCCACGCTTAGAGTTCCAACGTACTTTAACGATTGGGATCCTACTACGCTTCAACTTCTTAACTTCACGATCCATAATCTCCTCAGGTTCTTCAACAAAATGAAGAGTTTTGTCTACCTTAATTTCTTCCAATGGCACATGCAGGTTTGCATGTGCTAAACACTTCTTTAGATTCAACACATGAAATGTATCGTGTACACTACTCAATTCTTGAGGCAATCTCAACCGATAAGCTACCAAACCTATTCTTTCAAGAATCTTGAACGGTCCTACATATCTCGAAGCTAATTTACCTTTCTTCCCGAAACATATCGCGCCCTTCTAAGGCGACACTTTCAGTAACACTTGATCACATACTTCAAATTCTAACAGCTTTTGTCAATTATCAACATAGCTCTTTTAACGATCTCTAGCTGCCTTGAGTCTCTCCTTAATTAACACCACTTTATCGGTAGTTTCCTGCACCATTTCTGGACCAATCTATCGATTCTCTCCGACTTCAGCCCAAAAGGATAGGTGACCTACACTTCCTTTCATACAATGCTTCAAATGGAGCACATCGAATACTCGAATGATTACTATTATTATAGGAAAACTCAGATAAAGGTAGATGAGTATCCCAACTTCCACCAAACTCGATCACGCACACTCTCAAAATATCCTCCAATGTCTGAATAGTATGCTCACTTTGTCCATCCGTTTGAGGATGATAAGCCGTACTCATATCCAACCGCGTTCCTAAGGCTTTCTGTAATGTTTGCCAAAACCACGATGTAAATCGTCTATCTCAATCAGAAATGATTGACACAAGTACTCCATGCCTCGCCACAATCTTATCAATGTAGAGTCTCGACAACTTCTACATACTATAGTCTTCACGTATAGCCAGAAAATGAGCTGACTTAGTCAATCTGTCGACTATTACCCAAATCGTATCGTGCCCACAACTTGACCTCAACAACTTAGTGATGAAATCCATAGTGATTTTGCCTCATTTCCACTTAGGTATCTCTGACTCTTGTAGCAAACCCAATGGTCTTTGATGTTTAGCCTTTACTTTTGAGCAAGTCAAACACTTACTAACATAAGTAGCTATATCCTTCTTCATACCTGGCCACCAATACATGTCTTTCAAATCATAATACATCTTATTCGCTCCTGAATGAATAGAGTATCTCATAGCATGTGCCTCATCCATAATCATAGTCCTTACATCACCAATCAAAGGAACCCATATTCTATCCATAAAGTATATGTTGATCCCAAGAAATTCATAGACATCATGAACTTGCTACTGTAGCAATCCCATCAATTAAAAAGACGTTTTGATATGGTTTTTGACCTCACAATCACAACCCAGAATCTTCCCCTAAAACTCAGTTTTGACAACGAATCTGTAAAATATTTTGAACCTGACTTCCAACTCACTTTTAATTCATTACAACCACTTGGGTTGGAAAAGTAAACCTCTATATTAATTTAAGGCCAAGAAAATTAATAAAGATATCCGTATGACCGAGTTATTGCTCTCGACAAGATATCTAAAAATTCCTGCCCCGAATTCAATTCTGAATTTACCATATGTAAACTTAATTAAAGATACCCAAACCCTAATTAATATACCCAAATCAATATTTAATGATCATAACATCATAATTACAGTATTTTTACAAAACCCTAATCCATCAAATTTATTTGTTACATATTTAAAACATAGATTTGATTACTAGAATAAAGATTTGACAAAAATTAAGATTTGGAAGGATGATCATAACCATTATTTGAAAGCTAAAAAAACTTCAAAGTAGGCTAAGGCTATTTTATTTTATAGTTCGACCCTTGAAATGGGTATACAAAAAAACCTAATTTAGTTTTATAAAACCCAAGTTAGACTCCTAGTAGAATAATGCTTATTTATCCTATTTTTAGTGTAACAGATCCAAACAAACTCCCTTATTTAATTAGATTAATTTTTTTTTCTAAAAAAATTTAGTTCTCCCCCTCCTATATATAAATATATGTTAGTCTCACCCTAGATAGATCTTTTAAAATCCCTGTGAAGGATAGCAGAGTACTAATGTAATCAAAAGTAACTCTGTGAGAGACTCAAACAAAACAATCTAATGATTCCTGCGGAAAATAAACAATCAGTGATAAAAGAAGAAATACTAAATACAATACTTTGAATCCTCTATGGATCTTTTCTATTAAACGTAAAATTGTTTCCTTGATGTGTTCAATCTCCCACAAACCTAAACAGAGTGGTTTTCATTTATAATATGAAACCCTAAACTAATTTCTCCTAGAATTACGTATTGCAGTGACCCTATCCATAACTTCTCATGGTCTATCCATACTAGAACTTATCCTAGGAGTCACTACGTTACTCTACCATAGACTAACTTGTTCTACACTGAGGCACAATATAACCAGCAGGAACTACCTGCCAATAGAACTTAAATACGAACCAGTATCAATTACTCTACTAGTAGAACTACAGTCCCTACCCGTAGGAACTAATAAATATAAATAGTACCCTAACAATCCTGCCCTAAACTGGAAAGTTGACCATAGTTTAAACTTCCAGTTTCCTAGATAGAACGCAGTCTATTAAAGCTTTGAGGATTTGAAAACAGCAAACAAAAACAAAGCATCAGCCAAATTAGATTGGGGGA
Source organism: Tanacetum coccineum (assembly GCA_026074375.1). NCBI lineage: Eukaryota > Viridiplantae > Streptophyta > Magnoliopsida > Asterales > Asteraceae > Tanacetum > Tanacetum coccineum. The sequence continues at coordinate 14,741 of BQNB010124163.1, forward strand.
TCTTATACACTTGAACTCTTCAATCTTTAATCAGCAACCAACTTTGGACCACCTCAGCAACATCCATCAATTCAGGGTTACATACGATTCTCATCACATCCCCATGGTGTTTTTAACCCTGGAGAGGTGCATCATAGAAAGTAAATGGATTTGCTGAGCCTTTACCCAAGTAGCCATTAACACTTGGCTAGCCAATCTATTGGGTCCTAGAAAAAGGAATGCCATGGAAGATTGGAACATTTTTACAAACCACCTCCAAATTCTTGAATCATAGTGGGTTGAGTACTATATTACTTGGGCAAGTCATCATAGCCAAAAAACGATTGATTTTGTCATTACCTGTATCTGTTTGCTCAGGACAGCCACTTTTTATTTCAAGAATATGGCAATGCTAACCATCCAAGTTTTTTGGGTAACATGGCAAACCATCAATCGTATTTTATAAGCCTATTACCACAATGCCGTTTGCTTGTTGGCTAGACAATACCTTGGGACCCAGAAAGGGTTACCCCATGTGAATTGACAAACATCTCAACTTATGAGGTACATGAAACATTGGTCATTGAGAAACCCTAGTGGTTGTAAGCAAACCATTACAGCTATATCAATTCATTCTGGTACAAGACCTGGGAATTGAAACCAAAACTCAATTAATTCTAGCCCTAAGGCCTGGGAATTGATACCCATAATGATGTTGCACCACAAAAGAGAAACTTTGAAAACAAAGTGCCATAAAACCATTTTGCACCAAAATATTTTATCACATGAAAACAAATTTGAGCCAAAAATATTTTTGAGCGCAGTTGCAAATCAGAACAATAGGATTGCCAACCAAACACCTCAAAAAACCTCACAAAAAGATCAAAAAGCTCCTGCAACAAATAACAAAACTATACATACCAAAAGAAACAAAAGTATATACAAGACAGACACATGTACCAGACTTAGCATGAGGAACACTAGAAGCCAGCTTGAGTCTTTGATGAATATGGAATCAGTTGCACAGCATAATGATCATGTCATTACCCTATACCATCTATCTCCACTTCCAACTTATGCTTCAGCATCTTCTTCATGAGTGAAGCAGAGAGAGGATATGGTGTATCTGCAAACATGTATAAGATCTTGCCAGTAAATGTTTCTAGCACATGAACACCAGAAAATGGAAACAATTTCCAGCTGTAGATAACCCACTCCTGTTGATCATTCCAAACTTCAACACTTGAACCACCAGAAGTAGAGTCAAACAAAACATGAAGATCTCCCCACAAAATCAATCCATTACCAGCTAGAGGGGTGACTTCATAATGCTTAAAAACCATGCCATATAACTTAGACAAATCCCGTCCGATCAGCAAGTGCAGAATCTCTCGAAGATGAGTAAAGAATTTGGAAGATTTATCAGTGAAGTATAAAGCATTGACATCACCCAAGCCAGTAGGAACAATTTCCCATGCAGCAAATGCATGCCAATAATGAGTGTTGGTATCCCCAGCAGAATCATCATCAGATAGCACGTGAATGAAGGATGTATCAGGAGCATTCAAATCCACGTCAGAAGAGGTGCCATGCTTCCTAGGGGGCTATAGACTTATCCTCTAGTGCAATATAAATCTTATATCATCAAGCTCAATTGATTGACTTTTTGTCCTAGGTCCAGATGTCCTAACAACGGGTGTAGAAAAAGGTGGTGTAGGAGTAGCCTCGTTGGGACATAACGACCCGGGAACACTCTATACTGCTTCCGGTTTTCATTGGTCTCGTGGATTCTGATCCTTGTTGTGTATTCATATGTATTTCCATTTATTGATATACTTTGGAGGGGTGAGAACGAGCGAGTCAAATTTTTGGCGCCGTTGCCGGGGAGGCAGTGAAACGAATTTCGTTACATTTGACAATTTGTGTTTGAATCTGTGAATATTTTCTTCTATAAAAACATAAAAAATACAAAAATATTTTTCATAAAAAGAAATAAAATTCACAAATTGGTAAAAATACCAAAATATAATATTCTCAATTGAGGTATTATCATAATAACTTCCGGTGAACTTATTGGTTCCCAACTCGAACAAAAGATTTAAAACTTACCATTTGTGTCTCTTACGATATACGGCTCACCTTGAAAAGTTAAACAAGCTATAAAGTGGGTATAAGGAGGGTTGTTCCTAGGAACTACGACCCGAAAGGAGAAATAAGCTTCGCGCTATTCCTACTCCTCCGCTCACCTGTGCGTTTATCTTTTTGAGAGCTACCGTGAAGTAAGTAGATTATTTGGTTAAAGTTGTCTTATCTCATTGTCCGTAAAAATCAATTGTGAATAAATCATTGAAAAACAAAAAAAAATTAGTGTAAATTTTCTTTTTATTTAGTGCATGCGCACTCGTTCTCAAGCTCGTCGTCTTCGACAACATCAACGACAACAACAACAAGTTCCTCCGAATCTTGTTGAACCTCCCAAAGATACGATGGCTGATAATCGAACTATGGCAGAATTGCTCCAGGCTCCCACCGAGGGATACGAGGACGCAATTGTTGTTCCTGAAATCGCAGCAGCAAATTTTGAGATCAAGCATGGGTTGCTAACTCTTGTCCAGAACAAGCAGTTCTTCGGACATGACAAATGTAACATTCCGTATTTTCAGGTCTTTTACGACGTCATTAAATTCACTATTTATTTTTTTCTCTCGTGCGCGTTTACTTTTAATTTTAATAGTTAAGTTAAATCGCGTAAACTAAAAATCAACAATTAGCGTAAACGGACACCAAAAGAATTAAAGTTTACGTCAAGTGATCATTATATTATTTTTACAAAAGTAATAATCAACTTTTTATATTTTATTTTTATGGGTTGCGTAAAACGTTTACGTTTCGTAATAAAATACGTTTAGGCATTAACGGAACCACCAAAACTTTTCTACGCTTCAACAAATACCCACATTTATCCCAATACATAAAAATTACTCAACAACATCACATATATCTTATTTTGGCCGAAATTCTTGCAATGTATTCAAAGATATAAGAAAAGTTTCCACCATTTGGTCAATGTACATCCATCTTGCATTTATACCTAGCCATGCCTTGTCTCTTTGACCCAAAGACCAAAGACCTTGACCAAGGAACCCCTAAGACCCTCTTTTATGTCTCTTTGACTAGTTATACACTTATATAATACTTCCATGCATGCAAGTAACACATATGTAGCAAAGCACTTAAGTAAAAATCACAAAAACCCTCCCTTTTTGTGCTCTCTAGCCCACGGCACAAACCAAGCACCCAACACAATCCATACAAAATTTTATTCAACCTATACACTCCTATACACATCCATTCTAAGATATCCTAAGGTGTTTCCAAGCATTGGATTACCTTTTTCAAGTATTAATCAAGAAAAGTGAAAACTAGGGTTTTCATTGTACAAGCTTTGGTTTTGAGTCTAAACACGGGTTTAGCACTTATTTCTCATCACATACATCCTTCCTAAGGTCTTCTTAATACCTTCATACTTTTATTTATCATGATTTTATGTGTTACATGTTCTTTATGGCTAAATCACCACTTAGGATTTTTAATATGTAAAATGAATTATCACTTATGTTTATGAATTTACACACTTTTCTTATGTCATATTGTTATATATATCATGGAAAAATGGATTAATAAATATGTTGACATGTTGTTTAAGTATAAACATGATTTTGTATAAATTTGGGTTTATAAAGTTAATAAAACAAACTCTTTATAAATGAACACACTTGGATAATAAAAGGGTGATTTGATTTCGACTTCATACAGTAGGTTTGACATTACATAAAAATAATACGCCTCATGACGATTCCAAAATGATAAGAAACTCGAAAAACCGATTTATAACGAAAAAGATACGTTAGTTACGAGTTTACGACGAGAAATACTTTTATAAAACTATTTTTATAAAATTTACTATTCATTACAGAAAGTGATATTTTTAAAACATCAAAAATATGATATAACTTTTAATTACGAGATCGTACTCGAAAGAATCGTTAAAAACGGAGCTATAACGAATAAAATACGACGTTTACGAGTTTACGATAACAAAAACTATAAAAATAAGTATATATCTGTTATGAACAGTAAAAATCACTATTCATCAGAAAAACTAAAATTTTAAAAATGTTATATTTTGATAACTCGACTTAATACGAAAATGTGGACATAAGAAACGTAAGAAACGGGCTTAAAACGAGAAAGTTACGCATTATTTTCTAACTTGTGCACTATTTCCTGAGGTGAATAGTGTTGGTTCGTTTTTAAAATAAATTTTTGCGAAACATTTTAGAATCATTTATATAATATTTATACATGTCTTAAACTTTATAAATATTATTTTACAAAGACAATTGAATTATATATTCGATTATACGAGTTCAAATACACGAATAATATTTAGCAAATGCAATTTAAATATTATTTCGCAAACACGAGTAGACGGTGATGTAGCTATATAGAATCATACGTTGTATTAGTTATCAAAGTACTATATTACTAGGGAGTTTCATAATGAGGCCTCTTCGGGGTGGCGTATCGACGAGTTGTTGGATTTACGATTTAAAGTGTCCTAGCTCCTCATACGTTCACTACACGACCTCTTAATTATGATAGCCCGAACGATAGTATGATGAGCTATACGACCTATAAATAATCAAAGTGTTTAGTACTTATACGACCTATATTGGATTAGGTTGCCTTCGGATTCCTTCGTGACGCATTTTCTATTTTGAATACTTGTTGATTACCATTCACTCAAGGTGAGTTCGTAGCCCCTTTTTCTACTACTTGCTTTATTAAATACGGGGGAGATTACATGCTTGATTTCTTTGGACACAAGTGTTTTCAAAACTGTATGCTATTTCCTGATTACATTATTGCCTAAGTTACCGTATTGCCATTTAAGTCCCCTTTTATCATGAACCGTTAGTGTTATGGATAGATCTATCGGGACTGACCATCCCCGTCTGGGCTGTGGTTTCTAGTTGACCATTGACGCATTTAACATTTGAGAAAAATTCGTAGGATGTTTGGCAACATCTGTATTGAGAAAATTCGTAGGATGTTTTTGTAACATCTGTATCCGTGTTGGAGCACAAACCTTGAGTACTGGTTTGATTACAGTTTATTACATTAATGTTCGGTGTCATGAGCTTAGGGCAATAATACAAAGTGTTGGACTATTGAATGTGTTTCATAGTCTACTATTACT
>BQNB010124164.1:3483-19981 GCA_026074375.1 Tanacetum coccineum
TCATTAGTCGTGCGACTTGTGAGAAATATTTTATGAATCTTCTATAAAACCGGCATGCCCTAGAAAGCTTCTAATGGCTTTCACGTTTTAGGATATGGTAACTTGGAGATTGCCTCAATTTTTTCTTTATCGACCTCAATTCCCGAACCTGAGACCTTACGGTCGAGGATGATTCCATCCTTTACCATGAAGTGGCACTTCTCCCAGTTTAACATGAGGTTGAGTTCTTCAAACTTGTTCAGCATCTTTTCTATGTTCTTGAGGCAGTGGTCGAAGGAGCTTTCAAAAACGAAGAAGTCGTCCATGAATACTTCCATGCTATCCACGATCAGTTCATGGAAAATGGCTGTCATACAACGCTGAAAAGTTGTTGGCGCGTTGCATAATCCGATTGGCATCTGTTTGTATGCGAAGGTGCCGTATGGGTAAGTGAATGTGGTTTTCTCTTGATCTTCTAGAGCAATAGGGATCTGGAAATATCCTAAAAATCCATCTAAAAAGCAGTAGTATTCTTGTCTAGCCAGGCGTTCGAGCATCTGATCGATAAACAGGAGTGGAAAGTGATCTTTTCGAGTTGCATTATTCAATTTACAATAGTCGATGCATATGCGCCATCTAGTGACTGTCCGTTATGGGATGAGCTCGTCATTCTCATTCTTCACTATGGTCATCCCCCTTTCTTTGGGATAACCTGGACAGGGCTCACCCAAGAACTGTCAGAGATGGGGTAGATTAATCCGGCGTCAAGGAGCTTTATGACTTCCTTTTTTACCACCTCCTTGATGTTTGGGTTCACCCGTCTTTGAGGTTGGACAATTGGTTTGAACTCGTCTTCTATGAGAATTTTGTGAGTATAGAAGGATTAGTCGATCCCCTTTATGTCCCCAATACTCCAAGCGATTGCCCCTTTATGATTTTTTAGAATTTGAGAAGCATGGCTTTATCGATGGCAGATAACGCGGAGGATATGACAACTGGGAGTTTGTTGTTTTCCTGGAGGAAAGCGTACTCAAGGTGTTCAGGTAATTCCTTCAGCTCAAGTTCGGGTGGTTTGATGCTTGAGGGTTTCAACCAATTTTCCAGGGCTTTCCACTCGAGTGGCTCGATCGGCTTTGTCCTAGGATAGATAGAAACTGCTTACACTTCGTTAGAATCTCTCTCATCTTCTGCTTTAGTCTATTTTTCGCCATGCTCAATCGTGTCAACCCATTGTTCTCGGACAAGCTTTGTGGTATGATCGGCGCAATACATATAATCATCACGAGAGTGTTTGGATTTTATGGATTTTCTAATGTTAAAGGTGACTATTTCATCTCCTACTCTTGAACTGAACTTCCCTTCGTGAATGTCAATTACAGCCTGTGATGTGGCGTGGAAAGGTCATCCCAAAATGATCGGGACCAACTCGTCTTCATCCATTTCCAAAACTACAAAATCAACCGAAAATATAAACGTGTTTATCTTTACAAAAAGATTCTCACGGACCCCGATAGGGTATTTGATGGATTGATCAGCCAGTTGAATACTCATTCTTGTTGGTTTTAGTTTAGAAATTCCTAATTGTCGGAAGAGAGAGTGTGGCATAAGATTGATACTTGCCACTAAATCAGCCATGACGTTTTTTACTGCCAAGGGTCTGATAAGACATGGTAGTATGAAACTTCCTGGGTCTCCTTCTTTTTTGGGTAAGCTTCTTTGGATGATAGCGGAACATTCTTCACTAAGATTGATTGAAGAGGATGCTTTCTCGAGGTTTTCCTTATGTGAAAGAAGGTATTTTAGAACCTTGGCTCCTTTTGGCATGCGGATCATGGCCTCTATAAATGGTAGATTGATATGAATCTGCTTAAAGATGGATAGAAGCCACTCATCTTCATCGTCCCTTTTTTGCTTCCTTACTCAGGAGGGGAAAGGCAGATTCAACGATCTGGAGGGTTGATAGAAAACAGATGACCAGGAGTCTTCTTCATCTTGTATAATGCTTGATTCTACACCCCATGCCCTTTTTCAGCCGCCCCTTCAGCGTGGTTGGCAGGTGTTGATTGTGATGGAATAGGAAAAGGGAGGTCTCGAATGCTGACTCCATATCTAGTTGTTATGGAAAAAGTCAGCGCCTTTAGTTCTGTAAAGTTTCTCTCCTTGATTGTGGAGAGGATTTGGGAGAATTTATGGTGCATCTCCTTACGGTGCTGGTTTAGCATCTCTCTTATTCCTTTCGTGTGGTATTTCTTCTCAAGCATGAACTTAGCGAGTTCGTCTTTAAACTTATTCCAAACCACCCATTCAGGACCGCCCTCTCCTTTTTCTTTTGGTTTTTTATTTATCTATGACAGGGGGGGGGATTTATCAAGCCATTCTGCTGCTTTCCCTTTAAGGGAGAAGTGAATGAAACATAGCCTAGAGGTATCCCTTATGGCTCCATCAGCTTGTATGTTATCCATGATACTTAAGCAGTGCTTTATATTACGAAGGGGGTTATCGCTTCTTAATCCTTGGAACGTGCATGTTCCTTGAATTAGCAGGATGTCGCATGAGTCGACGATTCTCCATGTTCGTTCGGCTAGGAGGATAATTGGGTTTTGAAAACCAGAGGAGCTGTGGCGAGAATGTTCCTGTATGGTTTTGAGAGGGGTTGAAGATTTGGTTCTTGTGTCGTTGGAAGAGGATGCTTCATTATCAAAGAGGTTTCTTCTGGCTATAGCTAGAGATTTGTTTTGATGCAGGCGCAAGGCGGCTCTCCTAAGATTTTAGAATTCTCTTTTGGGTTTGTCGAGGGGTTTTTGTTAACCTCCTAACGATGCTACGTATCATGGTGACAGATTAACAGAACAAATGAAACAAAGAATATATAGACTACAAGAAAGCTAATATAACAAAATTAAAATCTCACTTGAAAGGATTCAAGCGAGTAGAACTAAGCTAAACTAAGTTTGAAACCTAACTATTCCCCGACAGCAGCGCCAAAAACTTGACGTGTGGTAGTCATAGACTTCTACACGAAGTTTTACTACTCCCTAGGCAGTGTACCTAATCGTTGCAGTGTAGTATAGGAAAGACTTGGGGGTTGTTATCATTCTCTAGGGGAATAGGTTGGGAAGGCTCGAACAGAGCTTAACCAAGATCTACGAGATTGAAAAGAGATTATTTTTGTATTTTTGTATTTTATAGAAAGCAGGCAAATCAATGGTTTGAGAGGTTGGTTTGTTTAACTAATATATAAACTAAGTATAATCTATACTACTGGTGATAATTTTATGAAAAAAATGATGTATCTGCTTAATCATGCATTACTCATTAGATTGCTTCTCCTGATCCTGTTGTCTTGTCACACTCGTGATGATCTGTGTAAGTATTTCCTAAGTCATGAACGAATTACATGAACCCGCCGTCTTTTTAATATTCCGTTAAGGCAACACACACGTAAGGTAGTAAAAAGACTATTACAAGGCCCCTAAGAGTATATTAAATGCAATTGAAATAACTTAAGAGGGATCAACCATATTAGCGGTAAGGTAGTATGAAGACTGTTACTGATGGTATCCTTTCTAAACACTCGCGTTTCCCTAGACCTCTATCCCAATTTAATATCTTATGGCTAGTTTTCTAAAACTTAATGCGCACATTCATCACAAGAAGCAATAGTAAAAGGATCTACAATCCAACTTTCATGCAATCATAAGCAAATACAAAGGAGAAGGTAGCCTAACATGTTATAAAGAAAGCAAGAACATAAATCAATCAAACAACACATAGACATATTGAATGATTAAAGATAGATAATCTTAATTGATTAAAACATGGATCTAGGTAAGTTATAATATGGTTTTTAAGCCTTAAAGACGGCCTAAAACCTAACAAAGTACTTAGGGTTCGACTACCAAAAGTTATACAAAGTCACACACTTAAAACCCTAAATTCGGCTTAATATATATAGAGAAATCGTCGCGATGACGTCCAGTTGTCGTCGCGACGCTGTCATTGGATAGCATCTTCTAGGTCTGATAAGAGTCGGTTACGTCCTGACACCATCGTCAATTTCCTGACGCTGTCACTAGAAAAATTACGATGGCGTCGCTTTATGCCTGCGACGCCGTCTCCACGCTCTGTATGCACAATTCTTCAAGAGATTTGGTGTAGGTCCGTAGTCTTGTCTGTTTCTTCTCCAAATGAACCCAAGTCACGTGTATTTCCTCCAAATGACTTCCAAGTGATAAAAACCTTAAAACAAATGATTAAGCCCATAATCTGGGCATATTTGCATGATTTAAGAGGTTAAATGACCTTGAAATAGTATATAAAATGACACCTCATCAGTGTACCACTTAAGTTAGCATCTAGGGGTTTAGTATTCATTGGTGTACCAATGCTATCACATGAGGTCATACCATGCTTTTTAAGTATCTTTTGAGTATACTTAGCTTGGTTAATAAAGATACCACATGGAGATAGATGATCTAAATTCCTAGAAAGAATTTCAGCTCCCCCATCATAGGCATTTCAAACTTGTTGTGCATTAGTTTTTCAAACTTTTTAGAAAGTTTTGGTTTTGTAGACCCTAAAATGATATCATCAACGTAAATCTGTACAAGCAATATGTCGTCCCATGTCTTTTATGAACAAAGTTGGATTAATAGAACCTTTAGAAAAACCTTTGGATACTAGGAAGTTGGATAGTTCATCGTACCGCGCTCTTAGAGCTTGGTTGAGTCTATACAATGCCTTCTTGAGATGGTAGACTTTGTCAGGATGATGTGGATCTATCTGCGTGTTGTGCTCAAGTCCTCAGGATGAGAACTCGGCTCATAAATTATGGATTTCACTTTGGTAAAATACCTATGTATTGTGACTCAAAGGTAGCCATATCTATCTCGTGTAATCCGGTTCAACACTCTCTCACCAAACACATTGATGTTAGCCATAGCCTATTACAAACTAAGATCATTAACGACTAAGATGACTGATTACATTCTTGTTTGATTTTAATATTTCTAAGGCTAACAATTTGATTCAATATTTTGAGGCTAGCAAACAGGATCATGATCTTTGGAAAGAACTTTACCATTATAGAATGCATTTTGTGTTCTCTGAGTTTGTTTCAAGAACGAGGGATTTTTATAACCAAAAACCATTTGGTGTTCACTATGATAAAAAAGTCTGGTTTTAGAGAAAGCATATCATTTGAAACGGTTGTCTCGTTTTAACAATGATATTATTCAACTCTTTTATCTTGTGTTCTAGCTCAATTGTTTGTTCAAGAAGTCCATCCTCACATTTTGAAAACGTTGCTTTCAACTCATCCTTAACCTTTTCATGTTTGGAATAACCTGATTCTTGTTTGGATAGCTGATTTTTAAGATTAAAAAATTTCTGCATTAAGAGAATGAATCACTTTCTCATAACTTCTTGTCAACTCATCAAACTTTTTAGTTAACCGGTTTTTTCTCATAGAAAGTATTTTGATAACCAGTTTCAAGTTATTTATACTTTTGCTCATTGTTTTCGAAAAAAAAAGTTGTGTTGTCCCTTGTATTGTCCAAGCTCAATGGTTAATCTTTCAATTTTTGGCCTTATAATAACGATGAACTATTACACATTTAACCATTTTAACTTTGAAATTAGAAAGCATAGATTCAAAACCCATTTGTTGTTCCTTGTATTGTGCAAAGTCAGTGGTTAATCATTCATTTTTGACCTTACATTTATCCATTTCAAGTTTGAAATTATTAAGCATAGAATCTAACTAAGCATTTGTTTCCTCATCAGTAACATCATGTTGTTTAACTTCTCCTCCAGTAAGGTGCATGTCAAGAGTTGCTGTAATGATATTGATAATTTACTATGACTCCACATATGTACTTTGACTGGATTCGGGTAGCTCAGAATGCTGCTGATCATGAGCAAACACACTTATCATATCTTGATCAGATTTAGGAGCAATATCAGCATTTATGTATGATGTAGTGCCTTGTTGTTTGGTCATTAGAATGCAATCATCTTGGTTTTCCTGTTCTGCTTCACCATTAGATGCCCCAACAAAATCATGCTCTTCTGCATTTACTTGAATCCCTATCTTCTTCATCATCAGATACACTAGCAAGAAAATTATGGTTTTCTACATTCCTTTAAACTAATTATTTCATGAATCCCATTTTCTTGTTTCATGCATCATTATCTGAATACTAAGCAACATTGCATGTGCATTCTCACATCTATGCACAGCAGCATACACATCCATTGGTAACCTCATAAGTATTAGATGTATTGCTTGATCATCTACCCAAACTTTCTTTGCCTCAACCTCTGTCACTTCTTCTTTAGTTCGAGTTCTAATGTTTCAAGTAATGGAGATGTTTGAGTTGGATCACCTGGTGTTGTGATTTGTCGGTATTTGTAAGGACCTTAGAGAATGGAGTGAACAAGTAATTTCACGTTTAGTTTACTCTTAGCATATCAGATCAGGCGAATCATCCATTGAACGTAGTTCTTCTTAGAAAGCATTAGAGGATAATGTTCCCAATAGATAGGAAAGTCATCATATACATCATATGTAGTATCCATTGTTATAAATTGTGTGTGAAATGATATTGGATCATAGGCGATAAAGTGTTGATTGTGTTATTTATTTGATGTGATATGTATTTGATTTGTATTTTGGGGAAAACATAGAAGGGGGGGGGGGGTGAATACATTTCCAATTAAAATCTAAAAACTTTTTATATCAAATGCCCGAACAATCGTGACTTAATTGGAAAATTACTAATAATAGTCCATGACTGTATCGAGTAAACAAGCATAAACATCAAGCAATAACAGAAGCATAATTATAAAGTAAAGAAATAACGATATGTAAAGAGAAAGCAAACCGAACACGATGATTTATAGTAGTTTAGTCACAGAGCTCCTCTCCACTCTACTCCACTCCCCGAGTACCCAACTCGAGAGTTACTTCACTAGATCAACATGCTCCCTTTTCGGCGGAGAAAACCTTACACAACGTCGCTTACACTTTATCCGGTACTAAGCTAAATACCGAGTCCTAATCACCGGGAAAACCAACCCATCGTCGCTTACACTTTATCTGGTACAAAGCTAAATACCAGGTTCTTACACAAAGGATATAACCAACCCAAAACCCCGTTATGTTTTATGGCCAAACATAACAAACCTTGTGTTTTATGGCACAAACACATAAACCATCTAGTCTAAATCAAATGGTACAAAAGATGATACAAATGAGTATACAATGATGATCCACGACAAATGTGTCTAATGGATATGAATGCCTAATCTAAATTAACTTCCATTGATGAGAAGCCTTTAAATAGATGTAGATGATGAGATCTCCAATCTTGTAGATCTTAATATGGGTATGTTTGATGGTGGATGGAAATGGCAAGATCTTCAAGGCTTCATTTGGTTGGATCATCATAAGAGTATGCTTACAACAAGATGAATGTTAGAAGCATTATGATCACATGAGAATGAGGGTGTTTAATGTCTATTGCTACTGATCTAAATGAGTGAGAAATGCAGAGAAAATGTGTCTGAAATGCAGAGAAAATGTGTCTGAAAGGTGTGTGAAAACATGAGAAATGGCTTAGCATTTATAGCCAAAAAGTTTACTGTATGCCGGTTCTGTCGGTGCTGTTGACAGAGGGCACCGGCTTGCAAAACTAAGGGCATCGGAATATAGTAACTAAATCCGGATTTTGATTTGCAAAATCTTGAGATATCTTGTGTAATATTATGAGATTTTCCTTGGATTTGATGCATTTGATTATATACTAAATGAAGTAATCAAATTAATAAGTGTAAGATGATTTTGTGTAAAGTTGGGGTTTAAAAGATTTGTACACTTTTTCAAGTTGCATGTTCTTTTCTACAAAGATGGGAGATAGTAAAGAAATCATGTTTTGAGATAATAAGAGGTTTGAGAAAAATGGTTTGTTATGTTTTGCATTAATAAAACCTTAGCCTAAGTTGATTGTAAAACGTTTTTTTTAAAACCGGTTTATTTGTATAAAAATACTTGTAAATGCAAAATGTGAAAAGAGGTTTGATCATAATGCAACATAATAAACATGTACGAACCTTTGTTGCAACATACGAGGAGTCGAGACATGGAGAGATGTTGATGTATGTTGAAACAAAATACGATTACGAGTAACTTGTACATTTTACATTATGTATTACAAGTTACGTGTTTGTCATCAACAAAACAAACGAGACTGTGTAGATTAAATATCGTAATATTTGCACTAACAATCTCCCCCTTTTTGTTGATGACAAACAAACGTGTAAACGTAATATTTCGTAAAATGTAAAGTTACTTGCATCCGTGTACTACCTTTACATTACCTTTCTCCGTTTATACTATTCTCCCCCTTTTGTCAAAACAAAAAGGGTGTGTCCTTGGAGTTTAACTTCATTGAAAAGGCGAGCTTGCATCATCCCTAGTGAAGTTAAATAGTCGACTCTAACCCCTTATGTTGTTGCATCTCTAGGTAAGTGTCCCTGGTCTATAGTGGATCCATGGATCAAATTTGAAAGCTTTACCTACAAAACGGTTAGTTTCATGCAACATCAAAATATAATAACTATATGATGAAGAAAATAACATCTTTCTTTTGGCCGAAACACAAAAGGATTTTCAAAGAGTAAGAATGATGATGAATGCATGCATACTCCCCCTTGACAAGTGCTCCCCTTTGTTCAAGGCATTAAGATATGAAAAAATCTACAAAAAAAAATTAGTACAAAACTAGATTTATCCTTGGACGAGTAAAATATATACAACAAAGTATATATAATATGCATGCTATGAAATCTCGACGGAAGCTCCCCCTTGCTCAAGGGTGTCAAGTATGATCCTACAAAACAAACGATTAGTGCAATAATAGCTTTTGTCCATAGACAAATATGTCATATACAACAAGTGTATAGACGACTCAATATGATTTCTTGACGAATTCTCCCCCTTGCTCGAGGGTGCCAAAATGAACCTACAAAAATAAAAATGAATGATGCAAACTTCATCCTTGGATAAGTAATCCATATACCACAAAGTGTATATGCTTGAACCTACAAAAAGAAAACTTAGTGAAATATGTACTTTGTCTTTTGAGGAAGTCATATATAATAAGATGTGTATATGATATGATATGACTCTTCTAGAACTAAAATGAAATATGATTCACTAAAAGGAACTCCTAGAAAAGTAAGCTAAAATGTATAATCATATTACTTGCATCATCGTAGTTGGTTTTGGTGGCGAGGTTGTTAAGTTTGAAAGGATGTGTTTGGGAATAAGACACATTTCGTTATGAAATTCACTTAACTTTTGACAATATAGGCAAATGAGCTTATGAGTATCAAGATATGTAGAAGGTGATTTATCCTTCATAAGTTGAATTGGTTTTGAGTCACTGGTAGGGTTGTGGTTATGGTGGTGGTGGAGGAAGGATTCATAATGATTCTTTTTGTACTAAAGACTCAGTGGAAGACTTAAGTTAGTAAAAGGGTTTAACTCAAAATCTTACCTTGTTGGGTTGATGAAGCAATAGAGGTGATAGATATGACAATTTTGTGTGTAGTAAAATAGGTGGCCGAAGATGGTGATGACAATGCAAGCAACTAATAATGTATGCTTATTAGTAAAGTAGTGATGATGAATATGCATGTATGAACATGTTAATGAAAGAGATATGGGTTTAGGTATGATATATGTGTGAATGAGCACAAATTATCTTGATAAAGAAATCGATCTTAATCGACCTACACAAATCTAAACGAGTTAGTGCAAGATAGAAGCAAGAATATCATTTCACAACATGATAGTTCAAACATTTATACCAACAAGTATGAAAGAAAAACTTCTTCAAGTATTATCACACGAATGACTTAAACAAGTAGACACATAGATAGACATGTATATGAATAAAACATGTTTTCAAATAGACACACAAACAAGAAAAACTAAGAAATGAAGAGGTCATAGGTTGAAACTATCTTAAGTAAGGCATAAAATGCGTTCGAAAAATATTGGATAGATCTATGAAATTTTGAAGGACTTAAGAGCTAGATAGATCAAAACCAACTATTAGGCGACCTTAATACAAGTCTAAATAATCGAATTTAAGTGTTGGATTAAAAAGTAAACTACCCCAAATGGTAAAAATGCCTACTGTAGAATCGGCTAGCCGGTTCCATTGGTTCAACAAAACTGGCTTTGCTGCAAACAGAACCGGCTTGCAGCAGCCAAGGTTCCTAAAATCTAAAATCCTCTAATAGTGAACAAAATGAATTCTAATCCTGATTTTCACTAATATTGTTGATCAATTGGTCATACTAGATTAATCCAAAATCACATGGGTAAGATTCAACGCTTATACCCTACATATTTTGATTATTCCAAACACTCCTTAATACAACAAGAAAAATGAAAATGAAGAAGTATGAATTGCATAAAAACTAACCACAAGCATAAACGATTCTATTTACAAACAATCATTCAAGGATTCAGACATAAACAATATGAGAAATTAGAACATTTATACAAGAGCATGTTCCAAGTAGTTCAACCAAACACAAGCATCAGGAAGAAGATCATTTAGATTATAAAATCAATTGCACTAACAATGATGCTATGGATATGCCACAAAAGGAAACAAATAGGCACGAAATCTCTTATTGCATTTGAGTCTGTTTATTTATGAAAAATAAGTATCAAACTTGTTATATTGTTCCATCGCTTGTTTGTCGATTTTGGTTCTTAATTAAAATAATGTGGCTTCAAAAGGAAGATCCTAGACTTCTACAAGTATATCAAAAATACATAACATAAGAGCAAAGGTAGCAAATAAATCATGTGGTAATGTCATATAAGGGACAAGATGCAAAGATCATGCAAACCATGTTTAAGCATGTATAAACTAGGACATTATACGGATAGATTTAGGATAGCCAACAAGGAACAAGAACTATCAAACATAGATATATCCATATCAAAATCATCATGTATCAAAATGACAAATTACGAGATCATACGAGACATCATATACGAGACAAAATTACTTCTAATGCAAACATCATGTAAGTCATGTTTAAGCCTTAACATTTAGTAACATGAGTACAAGCATAAAAACATTTAAAAAGGAAACAAAACCTTTCCTAAGGATTACGCATTTTTCAATTAATCGAATAGATATCAATCACTAAGATAACGACAAAGCAAATGATCAAACAGGAACATATAATCAACACATGTATATGCAAAGCAAGATGTCATGATAGACTAACGAAGGAAAGATCATATTTACAACTAGTATGGAATATGTAGCATTAATGGTGTTTGGTAGATGGAGAACAAGTTAATGAACTAATGGTTATAGAGGATCGACAAGGATGAAGTGGCAACATCAAAATGTGTAGATAATTTTAATGAAGTACTTTTGAAATGCTCCTTTTTCAACAAGACAAAAAATATTTCAAACTTTTGGCGAAAACGCCATGCCCAAAAAGTGACATTTTGTTATTATTTTGGAAACTACAAATCAACAATTGAGACTATCTAGGCTCAATTGCCTTTAACATGGCGAGTGGCACAAGTTCTAACTCCATATGGTTGATTTTAAATGAAATTCCCAAAATGACCCATTTTTCACAAAACTTGTTGTCCCGATTTTATATATGGATAACTTGACCGAAACTCGACTTCATAGCATCAAAACTTCCAGAATTTGTTCATAAAATATATACTTCAATATCAAATGCACACTTGGTCTAATTGAACCGTGGAACCTTTCTTTATGGGTTTTTGCCAAACACTAGTTTTGACCCATTTTAACTAAAACAATAACTTATTACTTTGACCCGCTTTGGAAAAAAAAATAAAGCTACAACAAGTTGCCAATCTTTACTTCATCTTTACTTGAGTATTTCGGATGAAACAATCAAGTTGCCAATCTCACTTTAATGTGTACAATTTTTATGACGATATTTGTCAAAACACTTATCTAGCATACTTAGTCTTCTTCTCAAGGTTTTACTAAGTAATTGAGATGATCTATGATTTTGATATATCATATGCAAACAAAGATATATATGTCTATATGAGGAGCACAAGACCTAGCATAAGCCCTATTGTGCGAAAACATAAAGATGACAAACAAATGAGCAAATATGCCAAACAAGACACTTATGATCCATAAACAAACAAGACGCAAAGATAAGATGTAAACAAGGCAAATAAGTAGTCATATAGCACATCACACATCAAGTCATTAATTTTACTAATGAGAGATACCAAAACATTAAAAAAACATTTTTGACAAAATTATGAGTTAACCCAAACACCCCTTTTAAAACTATATTGTTTCTTTTAAGAATCAAAATTGACATACAAGCGAAGGAAAATACATGACAAGGTTGACATTTATGTTTCACAGATAAGCAAGCTCAAATGTAATGAGAGATAAGCATACAATCAATATATACAAGCAATGCAAACTAGAACGACTAATCATATATCATATCATACGAAAAGTTCTTTTCGCCTTGTGTTGAATATGACGATGTATACCAAGCTTGATTAG
The DNA here is from genome assembly GCA_026074375.1 of Tanacetum coccineum. Classification (NCBI taxonomy): domain Eukaryota; kingdom Viridiplantae; phylum Streptophyta; class Magnoliopsida; order Asterales; family Asteraceae; genus Tanacetum; species Tanacetum coccineum. The sequence goes on from BQNB010124164.1 coordinate 16,077, forward strand.
TAACTAAAATACTTTTATTTTCAAAAAGGATGTATCAATGTTCAAAGAATACCAACCCAAATTGCCCGACTCAAAAGTTTAAGTTTCCATGTTAATACGAAATTTAAAATTTTAGACACTTTGTAGTATTTTGAAAATTCGACTTACTTAGACTTGTAATCAGATCCTTTAACCTATTTTATTAGAAAGTAGACTCAATTATCTTTGAAACGGTAGGTGGCACGACTTGTACGGATTTACGGTTAAGTTTTTACGACCTTTTGAAGTTGATCAAATTTTTGCAAAGCGTACTGTAGAACCGGCTGGTTCCTTGAATGGAACCGGCTTGTTATCGAACAGAACCGCCGGTCTGAACGAATTTTCCAAAAATGCTTATTTTGACCTGACGAAAAGATTAAACACTTGGTAGGCTTTATATAACAGATTTCAGACCTTATTCAAGCTTGTATAACAACGATATTCAACAATCAAGACTTCTATGAATAAAACAACGACATACTTTTCATAAAATTTTTATATAAAAGAAAATAAAATGGAAATAAAAATATTTTTGGATTTTTATATTTTTATAAGAACGAAAATAAACTTCCCGAAGAAAGGATCTTCAAGGCTCGAACACGAACAATCCCGTAAAAATCGCTACACCTCTCCCCGGCAACGGCGCCAAAAATTGATCACGTCCAAACTACACGTATATAAATATATAATATATATAAATACGTAATAATAAGGAGGATAATCAATAATAGTATAGTGAGTATTTTCCGTCGGGTTCTAGAAAATCGCTTTTAACCAAAGCAATTATCAAAAACCTCCCGGGTCGTTTCCTCGGCGAGAAGTGAATGGAAATCTACGTTCAAGTTGTAAATCGAGCTTGATTATCACTTAAGTTTTTGGGTTTGGTTTTCTAAATCTACTAAAAGGAAAAGCTAATAAAAGGGAAACTAAACTTTTTTTAAAAATTAAACTATTTTTAAACTAATATTAATTTTAAGATTAAAAACTACAAGATTATACTAAGATTGATCTAAAAGATATAAATGACGAAAATGCTTGCTAAGTGACGTGAAATGTTCATTAAGTGCGGGTTTAAGGTTTAACAAATTAAAATCCTTCGAAAACAAGTTTAAAGAAATTTAAATGACAAGTAAAGTGCTTTTTAGAAAAATAAATGACAAGTATTTAAATTGCATTAAAAATAAATGACGGTATGTAAATTGGAAAAATTCTAATGATTAATAATTTTTTAAACCTTTTTAAACCCGCACCTAAATTCCAAATCACTAATCACTTAGCAAACACTAATGAACTACTCACTAATCATAACAAATAAACTAGCAACAATCATAAGATCAAACATAAACATTTTTAGCTAATAATTCTAAACTACTAGTATTAAAAAGGGAAAAAGGGTAACCGAATGAAGAACCGCAATGATATAAAACCACCCGATCTTACAAACTTAATAAACAAATAAGTTTATCACTTTAAAGCTTTTACTTCACTAATTAGCAAATAAAGGTGTCAACTTTATCAACTAATTACTTTCATAAAAACTATAAAGATCAAAACTTTATCTATTTATTAACCTTATAAGACCCTTAAGCTCCGGCCTTAGATGTAGAAGGATGGAATAAGAAATAAGACATGAAAAGTTAGAACAAAATAAGCTAATAAAAAGATGAAAACTTTAGATCTAAATCCACCCGAAACTAAGGTGTTCAATCAAGTGAACTCGGATCGGGTATATTTAAGGATTTAGATCTAAGAAAAATAAGCTAGAATTAAAAAGCAACAATTTTATGCTAGAAAATAAGCTAAAAATATAAGATCTATTATTTTTAGATCTAATCCACCCGAAACTAAGGTGTTCAATCAAGTGAACTCGGATCGGGTATATTTAAGGATTTAGATCTAATAAAAATAAGCTAGAATTAAAAAAACTAAATTTATGCTAAAAAAAATAAGCTAGAAATATAAGATATATTATTTTTAGATCTAATCCACCCGAAACTAAGGTGTTCAATCAAGTGAACGAGAGACGGGTATATTTAAGGATTAGATCTAAAAACAATAAGCTAGAAAAATAAGCACTCGAAAATAAGCTAAAATAAGCTCACTCGAAAAGCTCTAAATCAAAAACAATATAAAATAAGCTAGTCTAAATAAGCTATTGAAGAAACTTATTAGAATATAAGCTTAAGAGATCGGATCCAAAAATAAGCTATAAGCACAAGCTTATTTGGAAATAAGCAAAAGAAGAGAAAGGGTAGAAGAATAAACATAAGAAATAAGCATAAAGATAAAAAGCATTAATAAAACTAACCTCAATAAAAAACATCTTCATTCATGAAAAATAAGCCAATACAATAAGTTGAGAATAAGCTAAAAAGCTTTTACAATAATAAGCTAAAATAAGCTAAACTATTCTACTCCTAAAACTAACACTATAATAAAAAACACACACTAAAATTACTCTCTAAAATTTCTCTCCCTAAATTCTAACACCCCAAATGAGCTGATGCGTGTAGTATTTATAACCCCAAGTAGGTGAGGGCAATTTCGTCTTTTTAGGTACACAGCCACTCACAATCCAGATCTGGGGGGTATTTTGGTCATTTTGCACTCCACCAACCGCCTCATTATTGCACACGCCTACCTCGTACTGATTGCTATAGTACCTCGGACTGACACACGCCAGTGCCACGTGTCACCATCTAATTGGTCCAGCCGTCACCTGAACAGTACCTCGTACTGACGCTCTGCCACCTCGTACCTCGTACCTGCACATCTGACACCAATCATTAGAAGCGCCACGTGTCACCACCTGAGTGGTGCCACGTGGCATTTTCACTGTTCACCCACCGTTGGTCAACCGCCGGTCAACCGCCGCCGGACCACCGGTCAACGGTGGTCAACGACGGTGGTCAACGGTGGTCAACACCGCCGGACCACCGCCGGACCACCGGTCAACGGCGGCGGTCAACGACGGTCAACGGTGGCGGACCACCGTTGACCACCGCCGGACCACCGCCGGACCACCGGTCAACCACCGGTCAACGGTGGTTGACGGTAAGTCAATTGGTGGGCCGGGTCGGGTATTGGGCCGGGTCTGGTCGGGTCATGGGCCGGTTCAAGTTCGGGTATTGGGCCGGGTCGGAAGCCGGGTCGGGTCGTGAGGGAATAAATCCCTCACCCATGTTTCGAACTTGGGACCTCAGCTATAGAAGCATATGGCTCTAGCCGGTGGGCTAGAGCATAGCTTTAATTATATAATGCAAAATTTTATATAAGACCCTATTTTAACTTGGTTTGGGTTATTTATAACTAAAGGTTCAAACAGGGACGAAAAAGGTTCAAAATAAAAAGGTTTAAATATAAAAGGCCGGTACCGTTGGACTCGTTTTTTCGTGCTCTTTCCAATGGTGTGATCGAGGAATTTTCACGACTTCGTTTCGACCTCGATAAATGTGAAAACGTCGTCGAAAGTCACCCGAAAATTACCGTTTTTGCTTCGTTTTCAATCCTTTTTACCTGTAAGACATAAAAACACAATACAAACATATTTGCAACATAATTATCTATATTTTAGTGTTTTTAGTCCTTTTGTAGTGTTTTACGGGGTACAAAATATGTATATTTTAGCCAATATCAGGAATCATCAAATAATCATTTTAAAGAAGCAAACACTGAACTAGCAAAGAATAATCAATTGATGTTCAAAGTCCTTAAGAAGTTCCAAGCTAAACTTGATAGGTATCATGATGTGAATTATGCCTCAAAGGTGGAAATTGAATGTGCAAAAGCTAAAGGGGAACTAATTTCACACAGAATGTCTTCTGAAAAGTCATTTAATGAATATACACGAAAGATAAATGATTTAAATCAAACGATTTTAGAAATAA
>BQNB010124165.1:0-16899 GCA_026074375.1 Tanacetum coccineum
AAGTAAATTTAAATCCTAAGCCTAAAATATGATTAAAGACAATTTTATAAAAAAGAATTTTATTTTTTTTGATTATTTTTCTATTTTTTATGATTTTTAAAGTTTTTAATGAAAATAAATGATTAAAAATACTAAACGTTGAATTAAAAATCTAAGAAAATTACTAAAAGTGTAAAAAGTAACAGCTGATTTAATAAAAATACAACCTAAAAATAAGCAGACGAAATAAGCTCTAAAAGTCCTATAATAAGTTACTGCTTAAGAAATTAATGTAGCAATGAGTGTTTTAATAAGACACAAGGGCGCGATGGAAAGTGTGTCTGTTTGTGGGACGAGTGTGTGCTAAGGGTTAGGTCATGGGTTCGAATCCCATGGCCTAACTTTTTGCAAAAACTTTTATTTTTAAAAACTTTTTAAACCAAGTTGTAAAGCAGATGAAAATAAGCTAAATTTATAAAATCAACTTTTTCTGAAAACTAGTAAATAAGCTGGAAATTAGCTTAAAAACAGACAGAGTGCACTTAACTAGCTATATGGTTTTTTATCCAAACTAAGGACACTCAAAAACTAGAATAAGCTAAGACTTAAGCTAAAGAAGCTACAGCTACCCTATGTCTACCCTAATAAGCAAGTGCAAACCAAATTTGAGCAAAAGAAATAAGCCATAAGCTGAGAAACCAATAAGCACTTATAAGAAAACTGAATTCCAAACAGACTAAATGCTAACTTTGAGCTTAATTTTAAGCACACAAACGGATCCTTATGGAAATAAGCTCTATACCTACTTAAAGCTTGTACTAAAGACTACTTAAATCATCACTTGAAAAGCATTTTGAAATTCAGATGAGTAAAAAAAACTAATGGAAAAAGCTAACTGTTCTAATTTAACTATGTTTTTGGTTTTTTTTAAGAAAAGTTAAAATAAGCTGAATTCTAACCTTAATAAGCTATGAACTCTAAATAACAACCTTATAAGCTAATTAAAACAAAAACTTAAGCAAAAACTAAAGATTATAAGCTGAAAATCTCAAATAAGCTCTTAGTGAAAAACTGTTAACCCAAACAGTCCCTTAAGGCAACTTTGAGCTTAATTTTCAATAAGCTAAAGGATCCTTATGGACTTTTGGCTTAAACCAGCTTAAACCTTGACCTATAATCTACTTGAAACAACTTTTGAAAACTATTTTGAAAATCAAATGATCAATGAAAAAGCTAGTTGAAAAAGGCTTATGTACTCAGTATATGCTGAGTATTATTTCTTTTGGTTTTAAAAGACAGAATGCTAAAAGAAGGCTTAAAAACAGATTACTTAATAAGCTAATTTCTAAAAACTAAATTCAAACAAATTAACTATGACCTATAATCTACTTGTATTCTAAAAATTAAGCCCTAATAACTACTATTACCCTCTGATAATTGAGATTGAAAATGGCAGTTTGCTTGTTTATGCTGCTGATGCAGTTTGCACTCAAAGTAACCAATTCTCGACTACTAAGCACAAACTTGATCAAAACTAATTTCTACCTATAAAAATTCACAAAGTTTAACCTTATAAACCTAACAATGAGATTCTAATTCAAATTAAAGAGACAAATGGCCAAGGGCAGTACTAACTTAAGTTAGTACTGCCTGAACCAAACACCCCTTTAAGAAGTAAATTCCCATTTTAAGCTTATAAGTTTGAGATTTAAAGCTCAATACCTTAATACCAGATAGTAGACAGCTTACAATAGACCTAATAAGCACATTTAAACAAGCAAATAAGCCAGAACAATAAGCTAACTACTATATTAATATTTTTAGATTTTTCAAACTGTTTTATAACTACAACTTGCAAACTAGATGTTAATAAGCAACATATAGAACACAAAAGGACAATAACAACTAAATAAACTTCAATAAGCTAATCTAACAGAAAATAAGCTACAATTAAGCAGGATTAAGCTATAATGCAATTAAAAGCTATAAAATAGAAATAGGAGACTTACAATAGCCTTTGCACAAACAAGGCTTATCAAATTGCTCTTATGAGCTAATCAACAAGCTCCAGCTTATCATAGGATAAGCTGGTGTGGTCTTGGAAGCCCATCCAGTTCTGGCTTCCCTCCCATTATAAGCTGTGGTAATTTATGAGAGGATTTGAGTATCAATTAAGCTTAGTTAATCTTTTGAAAGCTTAACTAAGTGAAGAGCTAGCTTATTAGTATAAATGACAGCTTATCGAGCTTATTTGAACAATAGAGAACTTATTTAACCAAATTGCTTTTAAAGTAAAACATGAATTACAAATTAAGCTTAAATGAAAACAAACTTTTATTGATTAAGGAAACTGATTACAAGCTGGTAAAAAGAAACTTACATTGAAACAACAATAAGCTAAACAAACGACTATTAAGCTAAGCTAAAATTATACTACTCCTAGATGCTTTTTGTTGTGTGATCCGAGTGAGCTATTTATAGCCATGAAGAGAAGATTATAGGCTCTTAGGAGCGTCTTGAGTCTTTTAATCCTAGCCATCCATATCAAACCGTCTTCTAACCAATTGATCCAAGCCCTCTATTGACTGCCACGTTAATTCCACCAATGAGAATGCACGGGATCGCCAGCCTGGACATCTGAGTGTCAGATGGTGTTAGAGTTTCTAGAAACAAAGGTAAGTACCATTTAAGTAGGGGTGAATTTGGTGTACGAGTGTGGAGGGTAAAAGGGAAGGAAGGAGACGGTGAACAGTGTTTTCACCCGCCCCTTTTTCTTTTTTATTGTTTGACCCGTTTTGACTGTGTGGATTGGGGGGTTTGACTTGGGCTGTGAGGGTTTTGGGCTTGGTTTAGTTATGGGTTGGGTTAAAAGGTTTAGGGTAATTGGGTTAATATAATGACTTAACGACCGTTAGTCCCTAAGTGTTAAAGGACTAATGGTGTTATGATTTTAGGGACTTATAGTGAAAATAGTTTAACATTAAGGGCTCATTTGGTATTTTAAGGGTTTTTTGTCCTCTTCATTGTTGACTTTAGTGGTCCTTTTGCTAGTAAACTTTCGGCTCTTGTGCACTCTATCCGTCTCGTGTTCGTTCTTGCCCGGTTTTGGCTCTTTTCTTGTGATATTTGCAATATCCGTCCCTACACATCACAAATGACAAAACAATCAATATACAAGCATAATTTGTACAATTTGATCATTTTATGGTTATTTTTAGTATAAAATGGATATAAAACGCAATAAGCACCCTCCATCCCAGACATTGAAATGGACTGTAACACTCTGATAACACGATAAGGTGGAAGCTAATAAAAGGGCTTGGTTGGTTACCCTATACCTCCCAGTGTTTCATAAATTATGATTATATGAGTATTTATATGTAAATCGACTCTTTGAATAGATAAGGAAAATTGGTAAACCACGCTATCGAATGAGTGTGTGCTATTAAATAGGCCAGTTCAGATTACAAGGGGACTTTCCGTCATTAATATTTTATGCGACACATTTTAGATAGACCATAAACACTAAATGGCTTGAAAAATTTACCATGCATCTCGGGTTTTTTAGTTGTTCATCTCATCTCGGTTTTTTTGTTAATATACCAGCAAATCGGTATTGATTGTAGCCGAATCACAATTATCTAACTTTTTACTAATGTGTGAGGAATGATACAGTTTAAGAACTGATCATCTTGGTAAATGGATAGACATATAAAATATAGACGGAGTGTCAAATAATGAATGCGTTATCGCGACGAGGTTGAATTTATCAAAGTAATGGCTATAACTATGAATTTATATAGCTTTAGAGTTCAATATTTGAAGCACTCAAATATGATACAATTTTAAGGTTTGATCTGTCCAATTTTAATTTTCACTAGATTTTAAAAGCTCATGTGCTAAAATGATTATGTTGCCTCGCACTAATGTGTCATTTAATTGATCACAATGTTATCGCTTTTACAATCCTTATTGACTAGATCCTTAAATATTAGATCAGGTAGCATATTACATGTTTAGTGTATAGAAAATGAATCAGTGACGGGGTCAAATATGTAATTAACATGTCATATAGAACATAATTATTATATACATGCCTCATATTTCCATATTTATTTTCAGATATAAGACGGGGATCTAACTGAAGTTGTCGACGAGGTCGTCAGATTAGTAGCCTTACCAGCAGACCTCGGTCTATGTTGATAAACTGAAAGTCAATGGAAGGTCTGTACCCAAAAACCTTAAAGGAATACTGAAGCGATATGCCGGTAAGTTTTCAAAACTCTTGAATGATTTCGTCTCCATTTATTGAATCACCTCTGTTGCATATGACATTTTTTGATAAGTTTATCATTACATATAAGCATGTCATATGCAGTTATTGCAATAGCCAAGCCACTTTTCTTTTGAAAGATAGTGTTGTGGTGTTTGTTAGATGCAAAAGGGTATGTCTGTTTATTTTTTAGTTTTATTCAGCCCTTTCATAAATACATTTTCAGACGTGCAATATCTGATACTATACAATGAACGACAAACAAACCTTTATAATAAAAAAACGCCCGCCATGCTACTGTCAAAGGCCCAACCGGGAAATGTACCAACAGTGAAAATTACAAACAGAGGAAATACATATTTCTTGATTTTAGACCAGAGGCATGTTTCTCAACTGTCTACTCATTAATTTTTGGCTAATTTTACCCTCGGCAGTTCTGAGCAAGAAACTACTATTGTATATGTCTAATGTTCTTTTTACTTCTCTACATACAGTTTCCAGGGTGTTCTCTAGGGTGATCTCAACGCATGGAAGGTAGCAATAGACGCATGCTTCATAAATATCAGCAATCCAAGGTTACTAGACTAAGTTTCCGAATGGGTCAATCTACTAATAAAAGTGGTGTGCCTCCTTTTAGTAAACGTACCAATCTCTTTCTGTCAAAAGAGCTCAAATGAGTAATCATATGGAAGCTGAGCACTTGGTTATTCAATAATAAACTCAGCATACTCGAGCTTTGTGTGTCCCCTCTCTCACATTATGCCAACTGAGCATACTTAAAGTTTCTTTTTCCTTTTTCAACCTTAGTTGGTATGGAGCAGTGACTTATGCGAGTTCTTACTAAGACGAGGAGAACTCAAAACATCCAGGGGCAAGTATGAAGAACAAAATTCATGAAGCACTGTAATTTAATTAAATATGATAATCACAAGGTTTGTCGGCATATATTCCACAAAATAATGTTTGCTATTTCATGTATCTCACGTTTCTATCATTTTGGATAAAGTTATATTCGGAGTTTACTCTTGATGTATGACTGAAACAATTATTCGTTATGAGATGATTTGAGGACTTATAAAGTTATAAGTTCATGCGATATTGTTTATGTAGTGTAAAGAATATGTAGTGCAATCATGAGCTGATTTAAGAGCTTACAAGTTCATGTAATATACTAAAAAGAAAAAAATGTGATAAACATAAATCGAAACTCGCTGCAGCGAAGCGCGGGTTTCATGAACTTGTTACTACATATAACACATCATCATCCGTTACTAATTTCCTCTTAGCAATTGATAAGCTTTTCTTATCTCTACTACATAGAAGTTGTACTAAACTGCCCGTGTCCTAGTAATGATATGTAGTAATGATATGATTTTAATAATTGCATATGTTTTCCAATAGCTCAATATGAATAATAAATTAATCCAAGGTGTAATCATTAGCCCATATCCGCTATATGAGATACAACAAAGTTTTCATGTATGTGTGATATATAACAAGACTAAATGACAATCAGTTTGATCAAAAAACTATAAATTATAATATGGAATAGAATCCTATGGATTGATGTTGTCATTTTGTAAGTTTGTACAACAATATTCATATGTGTAGTCAACATGGAAAAATGCCATCTCATATAATGAATAACAGTATAATCACTCCATTCCACCCCACCTGTTGTAAGGCTTCAACTTCAAGTTAAAAGAGCCAAAATAGAAACAAACTCACATGTTGTCTTAGCACGAGTACAAAGAACCAAAAGCAATCAATACATATGTTTATCTTCATCACCACAACATGTGTAGATGTATCGTGTATGTATAAGCTTTGTGATGCCTAAGCATCTAGTCTACACACCATATAGCCTAAATGTAACCATGTTTGTTGAGTACATTTTTTTAATATCACGTTAATCGAGCATCATAGGTTGTACTAATTTTATGTGTAAAAATGTACATAATGAAAACCAAACCATACAATTTAAATTTATTGTACATCATGTCAATCATGTAGCATTGAGAGTTTAGATCGCAAATGGTCATATTTATTCCTTATGATTTGTACAGTATAATTTTACAAAAATGATTGCTTACACATGTACAAAATTAGTACTTGAAATCATAAAACAGGCAATGGTTCCTTGAATCAACTGATAAAACTGTTATCATCACTTGAGATGAGAATGATATTTGGAGAAGCATCATAATTTTCTACATCAATAGGATGTAGAGCAGGTTGTTGCGGAGTAGGATTAGGATTGAGATGATTCTACAAAAATACAAACACAATGTTAGGACAAGCACAATATTAGGACAAACACAATATATTAGGACAAATAGTAAACAAAATTTACCATTGTTTCTGTTTCTGCTTCGGCATGAACGGTTTTTTTATTCTCGAGTCCCATTGCTTTTGTTTCTTGAATGATATGGTTATGATCATGCAATCGATTATTTATATAGGCATGAGGCTATTAATTTGAACTTTCAAATTAACAATTAGCATTCAATGAAATTAACAATTAGCATTCAAATTATCAATTAGCATTAATGCTTCCATACGATTTGAATTGATATACAATGTTTTCTTAGATAGTTTCAACTTTTAATTTCTTACTTTTAAAGAGAAAAGTAGGTGAAAAATGCTTTATAGTGTCGTGTGTGTGTATATATATATATATATATATATATATATATATATATATATATATATATATATATATATATATATATTAAAACCTTCAAAACACACCCATAAACTACCTAAAAACTAAACAATTACACGAATAAAACCCTAAAATCGTTTCCTCTAGTGCCCATGGCGATCTCACATGCGACACTTTTTTCATCCTACTATCGATTCCTTTGAGTTTAATCTGATTTAATTCCTTATAACAAACATGTTTCTTTCTTGTTTATCATCGATTTACTTGCAATAAACATTGTTTTTATTTTGGTTTTGGATCGATTTGCTTAGAGATTCGATAGTTAGGGTTTCTTAGTTATCGCTGTTTAGGGTTTTCATTAGGTTCGCTGCTAATTGTCTTACATTATGGGAGTCAGTTAGCTTCAGTGGTGTGTTATACTCATGCCTTAGTCCATCTAAGGTTATCGATATAAGATTAACGTAGATCTTTTGCTGGCTATATGTCGTTTCCTTTTGTTTTTCGTTAGTTTAGGGTTTTTCTTTTAGGGTTTCGTTATTTTCTTTGTGTCTACTGCTATGGAGTATCGTTCAGATAGTAGTGAGGGTGATGCAAGTGTTTTTAACATTGTACCGAATGCGCTTACTCTTGCTAAAATCTTTTGTGTTCCATTTAAAACATGTGCGGATATTGTGCACTTAATGAATGGGATTGAGAAGGGTAAACACGAGGCTGTATGGTCGGGAATGACTGAGGAAAGGCGTAATGATGTTATGGATTCTATGTTTACTACGTGGAAAAGGCTTACGGACGAAAAGGCTACCAGGGTTTCGTCAAACCCTACTGTTGTTGTGGGTGATTCTGCATTTTTTGGGATTGACAAAGAAGATAATATTAGGGTATCGTCTAAAAACCCTAGTCATGACATTCCTAGTTCTTTTTTAAACCCTATTATGGGTTTGCTTGCTTCTAAATTAGGAGAATCGATACTCCAAGACAAGTCTGATAGGATGAATAAGGTGCTTAGGGTTTCGATCTTGGAATCTAATTCGAGTCCTATTGTTGATGAGATCACTAAATTATTTGGTGTGTCTCTTAATACTCCTAATGATATTGATGTCTTCACGAGGGATATTGAATTGGGCAAACATGAGTTATGGTGGGAATTGACTCATGAAAAGCAATAGGAGTTTATGAATACGATATTGGAGCGGTGCAATGCTCTTGTGACTAAAATTCCTAATGTGACGCGTGCTGATACTAGAGCACCCACCCACGAGTCTCCTATTGTGCAATCTATGGACATCAATACCAAGTCAACATCTTATGCTGGTGCTACGGGTGCGAGTACTAAGGGCCAACCAAAAGTTATCTCTAACTTTCGTCCCTTGATGGCTGATCTAGTCTTTGAAGGTGTTAACATATCTATTCCCCGTAAAGTTGTCGAAAAGGTTAGTACACGTTTTGAACACACTTTATATGGTTACTTTATTGGAAAGAGAATGTCATTTCCGATTGTTGAATACTATGCTAGAAATAATTAGGCGAAACATGGGCTGAAAAGGATCATGATGAATACCAAAGGCTTTTTTTTCTTTAAATTTGATTCCCGGGCTGGTTTAGAAGCTGTTTTGGAGGGTGGTCCTTGGTTGATACATAAGTCTCTAATCATTCTTAAGAATTGGTCGATGGATAATAGATTGCATAAAGAAGAATTAACTCGCATTCCGATATGGCTTAAATTATATGATGTTCCTATTCAAGTTTTTGAAGAGGATGGTATTAGTTTAATTGCTACGTTTATTGGCAAACCTGTTATGCTAGATTCATACACAAGTTCTATGTGTAATGATTCGTGAGGTAGGAGTAGTTTTGCTCGGTGGTTAATTGAGGTAAATTCAGAGGTTGATTTCGTGGATGCTGTTACTATTGGTATTCATTCACTTACTGGGGATGGTTTCACCAAAGAAACCATTCGTGTCGAGTATGAATGGAGGCCGCTCAGGTGTAATATATGTAAGATATTTGGTCATGTTCATGACCATTGCCCTAAAAAGGTGGCGAGTCCTCCTATTGTCACTTCTAATGTTGTTACTCCTACTATTGAGAAGACTAATGATGGTTTCTAAATGGTGGGTAAAAATAAGAAGAGGAAAGGTAAATCAAAGTCTACTAATGATGGTCAGTTTGCTAATCCTTCGGTTATACAATATGTTAGATATGAGCCAAAGGCGACTACAAGCGCACCTAAGAAGGGAGCTACTAATGTGAGTAATGCATCTAAATCATCATCTTTGTTGAAAGCTGTTGGTACTTAATCCATGAAAGATAATATCATCACGTCTAACTCTTATTCTGCATTGGAGGATGAAGAGGAAGATGAAGAAGAAGAAGATTTTGAAAATGTGTATGATGAATCGACTAACTTATTTCCTAATACAAAAAATGGTGGAAGTTCAACTTTCACGACTACTGCTGGTTAGCTTGTTCAGTCGGTTCATTTGTTCTAGTTGCAATTAGTTGTCTCTAGAGTTGTAAGTGTTTATGGCATGTCATAAGCACTAGTTTTAGGTGTTCATCAAACTGTTTAGCTTAAGGTTAATGTGGTATTTCAGCCACATTCCATTTGTACTTAACTTTTGCAGTTCTAATATACTTTACCGGGGTAACCCTTTACCTAAAAAATAAACTACCTAAAAACTTTAAAATAAACACTGCGCTAACAGTAAAAAAAGTCTTGCTTAACCAACATGCCGCACTAACAGATTAGCCCCCGCCGCAATGCGTGGGATAAATTCTGACTCGTTAACAACAAACAAGATATATATAATACCACTGCATGGCTTGGATAGAAAGTTGATGAAGTAGGCTAAGCCCTTAACAATACTAAACACTATAATTGGGCCTAACCATACTAAAGTAATCGGCTTATAGAATTTTCCTTTTGTTGAATTTAAGAACATTTATATGTTCAGTTTGGTAACGAATAATACATTGACATTACTCTATATCCTAAAGAGCGTTTAAAATGACGTCTTTTTGTCGTTTGGATCCGTTTGGGCTGCCTTTGCCCTATTTGACTGCATGTAATGCACGTTAGTGCACCTAAATATATTCAGCTTGCTGCTAAAAGTACAAAGGTTTTACAATGTATACATGTTATCCTTAGAATCAAATATGCAATTACTTGGTTATAGTTCAATTAATTTGTGTTGGCCGTAAAATTTAAAATAACATACACAGTTGAATTGACGTTACCCATAAAAATAAAAATACAAGTCGCTAAAAAAACTACCGCCGCAACGCGCGGGTAATTTCGCTCTCGTTTCATATAAATGAAATGTCAATAAGTTTGTCAACATCTGAAGTCTTAGCTGATTACATAACCAGCTAGGTCCATGATATTCGAGTCTAGTGGATAAATAAGTTTTTTTCATAGTGAGTGCTTAGTTGTCATGTGAGCTGTTTGGAGACGGCGAAACAATATCGCCTATGCTCGTGAGGAAGAAAAACCAATGATTAGGGATGTTGATGTGTTTCCAAGCATTTAATCTCTCTCTCTTCTTTCGATCTTCAATAGATGTTCGAGAATTAAATTTGATTGGTCTAGATGGGTCTCGAATCCTGGTGCTTTTTTTGAGACGGCCTCAGACTAGTTATTGTGTTGTTTTCTTGTGTGTGTGTGTGTTGGAAGAGTAGGGTTGGATCAGGTGGTTAACACCCTTGCCTCTTGAGACAGAGGTCAAGGGTTAGATCCTCACCCCTTAGAAGGCCGGAGGTTCTTTTCTACCTTTGGTAGAACCGAAAGCAACCTCTCTAAATTTGGTAGGGGTAGGGCAGTCTACGTCTCAACCTCCCCCATACACTGTGGAAGATGGTATTAGGACTCATAACCCATGGAATACGGTATTGGGAGTTACTTACTTACTTTTTTTTGTGTTGGGTTGTTATGGTTTGTTTATTTTGTAGTTTTGGCCTCTTTTATGGAGTTTTTTTTCGAGAGTATTATTGTCTTTGCTATATTTGGCTAAAGTCTTTTAATAAAAGCTTTACATTTTAGAAAAAAGGAAAGAAAAAGTTTTTACAAAGAACTTAACCTTATGGTTAAGAGTTTCTCTCAGCCTTTGGACCGAGTGAAAAGATTATTTTGATTAGTAGTCAATTGCACATTGCATGAGGATGTAATATTTTTATTATAAAATAGCATAAGAATTTTCCATTATGAATTATAAACCTTTTGGTATTTTGGGCATGGTTGTAAATCCTAGAGAAATTGCAAGAAGATATCTTTGTGTTCCGTGGAGTAAGTTAGAGCACATGAGGCTATACATAGAAAAGTTAGGAATCTACATGAGAGTCATCCCTCGCAATTATTTATTTAGCTGAATAATATTATCTCATGCATTGTTTATTACTTGTGATATATATATATCTGATCATTAGTAATAATTGAATATATAAAATTAACCTAAATTGAATATGGTATCAAAGCCTAGTATCCTACCTCAAACCCAAAAACCCCACCCCCGTTGATAGTCTGCCGCAATTAACTTTACTTTTTTTGCCGATAGCCTGCTCTGCTATTTTTTTGCTTCCTTTTTTCTTTATTGCTTGCCTACTGCCCACACAACACGCAATCAACAAATATTTCATCAACAACAAAAGATATATTATTGATTTTACTTCTCGGCGATCGTGCACAAGCAATTAAAAAATAGAACTAGCCCCTTTTGTTTTTAACGATTATCATTAAGAAACGCCTTTTGTTATGTTTAATATTCCATACGGTGGTACGGTGTGTTCAACCCTACCCAAAATGAAGTGTATTTGTTTTCAATACGGATTGCACCCCTCTATGTTACCAGTCCCGTCGCTCAACCCATGTCCATCTCACATACAACCACATGCCTACTAAGAGCTGCCAAATGTTGCCTCTCCTGCCCCACTTCACAAGGCCTAGTAACCGACTCCACAGACCATATATCATCAACATGTTGACCCGCAACCATCTATGTATCCTCAAGGCATTAAATTATATGTTCTTAAAAATTATGCATACATGCCGGATGCTTTTGAGTCTTAAGTTACCATGCTTCCGCAAGTATGTCAGACTATGACACCATATGATCCTTCTTGGAAAATGAATATTGGAGCATCTTCTCACTTGGCAGACAATACATGTATACTTACTTCCATTAGTAATTCAAGCATTTATCTATCTGTATTTGTTGGAAATGGTAATTTTATTCTTGTCACTCATACCGGACATAGCTTCTTGCATACATCTCATAAGCCTCTTTATCTGAATCATATTCTTGTCACACCCCATGTAATTAAAAATTTAATTTATGTTCATAAATTTACTCATGAAAATGATGTGTTGAATTTGATGCTTATGGTTTTTCTACAAAAGATTACCAGACCCAAAAGATTATTCTTCATTGTGATAGTACAGGCGACCTTTACCCAGTCACTCAACAACCTATGGTTCAAACTCAAGTTGTTTTGCTTTCATTTAGTTCCACTATATGGCACATATACCTTGGTCATCAAGGGGAAGATGTGCTTCGTCGTTTAGAGTTTAATTTCGTGTAATAAATTAAAGTTGTCCACTTTGTGCCATGCGTGTCAATTAGGTAAACATGTTAAGCTTTCGTTTTATAGTTCCGAGTCTTCTGTTGAGTGTGTGTTTGAAATTATTCACTTGGACTTATGGACATCCCCAATTCTAAATGAAAGTGGAATTAATTATTATGTTATTTTCATAAATCACTTTTCGCACTTTGTTTAGGTCTACCATTTGCATAAAAATCTGATTTGTTTAACATTTTTGTTATATTTCGTGCTTATGTCAATAAACAATTTAATGTAGACATCAAGGCTTTGCAGTGTAACAATGGGGGTGAATATCACAACACCCGTTTCCATGACCTTTTTCGCCAAATGGCATATAATTTCACTTTTCTTGCCCTCGCACTTCCAAACAGAATGGCAAATCCAAAAGTATGCTTCGCACCATTAATATTCTTAGCGGTAAATTCTATGTTCTTGAAAATTTTGCTTACATGCGGAATGCTTTTGAGTCTCAAGCTATCATGCTTCCGCAAGCATGTCAGACTATGACACCTTAGGATCCTTCTTGGAAATGGATATTGGAGCATCTTCTCACTTGGCAAACAATACATTTTCATTAGTAATTTGAGCATTTATCTATCTGTATTTGTTCGAAATGGTAATTTTATTCTTGTCACTCATACAGAACATAGCTTCTTTCATACATCTCATAAGCCTATTTGTGAGTCCCAAACTGAACAGATCTTTGCAGCCTGCTAAGGGTGATAGCCAACTTGTATAAATACAGTTTAACTATATAAAAACACTGACTATGAATACTTATTGTATATGTGGAATCTACACAATAGTATTAAGAAGAACAATGAATACTAAACTTGATTTCTATTAATCTGCTTCAAGTGATTACAGATTACTAACTATTAGATATGATTGTATGAGATGTATATTGAACTGATATCTCTAACTATGCCATGAGGGATCCTTTTATAGACTAAGGATAAACCCTAATAGGCTTACAAAACGCATAAAAGATAATACATATCTTTTCCTATAATATCTCATACATATCTCTTAAACGGTACTAACTATTTTCTACTAACGGTACTAACTAACTGATCAGTACTTAACATTTTGTACTGTCAGTACTAATTATAACTATCGGTACTAACTATTATCACTAACGGTACTAAGTCAGGAATGAATAATTCCCAACAATCCTCCCCTAAACATGAATGTTGAACTCACTTAACTTCATGTTTCTTCAAGTTAATCTTCTTAAGTTCTCGGAGGATGTATCCAAACACTTTAACATAACACGATCTAATCTTTAAACACTATCCATCTTCAGCAGCAACTCTGTCCTTTCAGCAACACAGCAACATCTTTTCAGCAACAATCCAACTAAGTTGGCTTTGTAGTTTTTGGCAAACTACCAGCCATCAACGGATTTGATGTTCCTTTACCAGTAGCCGTTTGCTCTGGGATAGTTAACTCTTTATTTCAAAAATATGGTGAGTTAATTACCATACAGTTTTTGGTAAACTGTCAACCATCAACGGAATTGACTTGTCTTTACCAAATACCGTTTGCTTTTGGACTAGCCAATGCTTCATTGCCATAACATGGTGCATTGATAAACCATATAGTTTTTAGCAAACTATCAGCTATCAACAGATTTGAGTAGTCTTTACCAAGAACTGTTTGATCTTGGACTAGCCAACTCTTCACCATGAAGCAAGGTGAGTTGAAAACCCTACAATTTTTGGTAAATTGTCAACCATAAACGGATTTGAGAAGTCTTTACCACAAGCCGTTTGCTTATGGACTAGCCAGTTCTTATGCCTGTTAAGCATGGTGAACTGATGACCATTTGTTGTGTGGTGGTTAGCCAACACTCAAACCCTTCTCAATTCCATTCACAGCATCATTCTTCATCAATCTGTTGCTTAATAAATCTTATCAAATCAAGAGCAACAAATGAATTATACAACGATCTGAACATCAATCTAGAAGGACAAGATGGATGACAGATGCTCTACTGCCTAATGTTCAAGCAACTCAGGAAACAGAAGATACTCATGTGATAATCACCGCTCCGGTCAATGTTGAAGGTCAATAACAGAGTTCTCTGTGTCATCTGGCTTTATTTCTAACATGCTCAACCCCAGACCAGATACAGGTATTGACTCAATATTTACTCTTAACACTGAGGAAACTTCACGTGTAGATGTTCCAGTCACCACTATTGCTGAGCCACCTCTTGTGTCTGCAACAACTCTTCCTCCACCACCTACTTCTCTCATCACACATATGCAACAAACACCATTTCCCATACCAACAACTATTCCAAGCTCCTCCCTGCAAGATCTTCCTAACTTTGGCTCTTTATTCGGGTTTGACCATCGACTTAAAACTTTAGAAACTGACTTCTCTGAGTTCAAGCAAACGAACCAATTTGCTAAAGCAGTTTCCTCCATTCTCGGCATTGTTGATGCGTACCTTGCCAACAAGATGCATGAAACCGTCAAAACTGCTGTTTAGTTACAATCCGAAAGACTTAGAGACGAAGCCCAAGCTGAAAATGCAGACTTCCTCAATAAACTTGATGATAACATTAAGAAAATAATCAAGGATCAAGTCAAGGAACAAGTTAAAGCTCAAGTCTCCAAGATTTTGCCAAAAATTGAGAAGACAGTAAACGAACAACTCAAAGCTGAGGTTATGACTCGTTTATCCACTGAATCCAAGACATCTCTTACTATAGCTGCCAACCTATCTGAATTAGAGCTGAAGAAGATTATCATAGAAAAGATGGAGAGCAATAAATCAATCCACATATCTGATGAACAAAAGAATCTCTACAAAGCACTAGTTGATGCTTACGAAAGTGACAAGCTCATACTTGACACTTATGGAGATACTGTTTCATTTAAAAGACATCAAGATGATGAGGATAAAGATGAAGAACCCTCTGCTGGATCAAACTGGGGGTCCAAGAGAAGACGAGCTAGAAAAGAACTAGAGTCAACCAGTACACCAAAGGAAAAAAAATCCAAGACATCTGGCAAGTCATATGAATGGTCAAAATCTAAACATAAGACTGCTGGCGAATCTGCTCAAACAGAGGAGCCAATACACACTACCAAAGATTTGGAAGAACTCGTACATAAGGAGTTCGAAACAAGAGTTACTGAAGATCAACCTAATGAAGAAACCCCTCAGTTCCCTGATTGGTTTCAGAAACCAACAAAACTTCCCTCTCCTGATCGTGATTGGAGCAAGACTTTGCCTGATGCTCATGGACCTGTACAACCTTGGCTAAGCTCTTTGGCCCAAAAGGAAGAGCAACAAGAATGTGTCAGAACCAAGAAATCACTTCACCTTATAATTTAGATCATGGATTGAACAAGAAAAGTAGGAAGAAACTAGGAAGAATGTAGAGAGAGAATCAAGAGAGAGAAAGAAGAGAGAAAATGAGATGGTTGATTAACTAGTAAAATTACAATGAGAACCAACACCCTCTCCATCCTTGGAGGGGTGTATTTATACTTAAACATAAAGGCTTACATGCCTTTTGTATTTCTATGGGCCGGGCTCAAGATTACTTGGGCTTTCACCCGATACACGTGACCGGTTAGCTTACATGTGAGAGCTCGTTTACCCGTTCTAGCCTATTACAACGTTCTTAATTAAATGACTGAGACCTAATATTCTTAGTGAACAAACTTCCTTATTTGACTTAATATTTGAGGCTAACAATCTCCTCCGAAGTGAGTTCAATGTGACACTCCTTCGTGAGATCAATGAGATTGATTTTGTCATTAAGCTCTTGTAATCTTTGTCTCTGTCTACATTGTAGGCTTGTTCCTTCATGCTTTGCGATCTTTGATCTTGAGCCTTTGTCATTGTCTTTCGACTTCATCTTTACATCCAAGATCTCTAAATCTTTATCCTTTAGTCTCATCTTTTCTGCCTTGCGATCTTGTGTCTTGACCAACATGCTCACAATTTGCATCATCTTGAAAGCTTGCTAACAATCTCCCTTAATAGACTTGATATCTTAAAGGAAGGTCTTGTATATCAGAGTTTGCAGAAATCTTTGTCTTTAGTTCTTGAGCTTTCTTGATTCTTGAATCTTGATGCTTATAGCATGTCTTTGTAGTTTGAGCATGAGCATGTGGTAATGAATCCGACTTCAGCTGGAATGAGATGTCTCCATCTCCATCTTTATATGAATCCTGGAATAAAATAGTCAACAATAAAGTTTGTGGACGAATATGGCTTTGTCATTCGGCCGGAAATGGTTGGATTAACCTCTGGTTCCGTAAGGACTAACCTGTGATAAGGTAGATTCAATTTAGAAGAATCTCATTGACAGGATTTCCAACTTTAAACGTAAGATCCTCCAACACTAATGTATTAGATTCAC
>BQNB010124166.1:0-19981 GCA_026074375.1 Tanacetum coccineum
GTTTTGTAGGCAATCCTCTTACAAGATTATCCTTAACAAGCTTGTTTATGTTTTTAAAATTAATGTGACCAAGCCTCCTATGCCAGAGCATTGATTCATCTGATGTAGCCTTTGCAACAAGACAAGTTAAAGTCTCTTTAGGAACAATGTTCTTCATATCAAAACTGTACATGTTGTCCTTTCTAGGAATTTTAAGAAGTATCTGATTTTCATCAAGCAACTTAAAATTAGGAGATAAGACAAGACATTCAGTGTCAGTAAAAAGGACATAGTTCTTTTTGTCACACATCTGTGAGACACTAAAAAGATTGAATTTTAACTCATTGACAAAGTATACATCTTCAAAATCAAGACTATCAGTTTTAAGTGTTCCTTTACCAGAAATTCTACCACCATGTGCTCCTCCTCTAAATGTAACATAACCTCTATCAAATTCCTTAAAATCTGAGAGATAAGCTATGTTCCCAGTCATGTGCCTTGAGCATCCACTATCAACAAATCCTGTATCATCTTTTTGTGGCTTGCCCTGCACATAAAAATAAGGAAATTAGATTCCTTTGGGGAACCAAGTCATTACTGACTTGGATCTGCCTCGTGCATCAATGTAATTATGTTTCTTCAAAGTGATTGATGCACTATTAGGTTTGGTAGGTCTTCAAACCTAACATGCTGAGACCTTTACAGCATTTACCTGATTAACCTTAACAGCATTAACAACTACAAAATTTGGCCTAGCAATTTTAACTGTTTTTGGCCTAGCATTAACTTTATGTGTAAACCTTTTGTTAGATAATGTTGTTTTAGATTAAAAGGGTCTTCTTACAGTTGATTGTGCTATTTTTGGAAAACATGACATTGATTTAGCACTAAAAACTGTAGATTTGGGATGAGCAGTATTAACTATCCTGGCAGTATTAAAAGGTTTTAGGCCAGTTTTCATTAAAACTGCTCTTGGAACGATGTTCCTTTGAGCATTAGTGTGAGTTCTTTTGGTAGTATAGTTGTAGTTCACCCTGTTATAATTATTCTCATATACCATCCTTTCCCTTTGATGGTATTTGCACTGAGCATGTACATGATTAAAACTTCCACAAATAAAGCAAGCTTTGTTATACATCACAAAATCACTTCCTAGTTGATTAGACTTCTGCCCATTTCAATTCCTTTGATTCCCCCTAGGAGTTTGTGATCTATACATCTTAGTATACCTAACTGACTTTTTAACTGGTTTTTCATGATTTTTAGGTTTGACAGACTCTACCTTTTTATCAACAGGAAAAACAGTTTCTTTATCAACATTAAGTGAAGACTCAACAAAGCTACTTGTATCTTTTGATACTTGTTCTTTTACCAAAGAGTTATCAGAATTTTCCTTAGAATCATCTGATTTCTTATCACAAACAACATTTGACTCTTTCTTACTATCCTCAGAACCATACCCTTTGAATTCAGGCTCTTTGAATTCATCAAGACCAGAATAAGACAGATCAAGCTTTTTAGGTCTATTATAGATTAAAGGATGAGGTGGAGGAACAGCACTATACCCCAAACCCTTTTTACTTTTGTCAGTTATCTGACTCTCTAACAACTTGTCTAGGTCTTTTGAGGCTTTATTAAATTTCTTAATTTTAAATTCAATACCTTCTTTTTCTTGCTTAACTTTTTCAAACTCACTTTTAAATACATTTATTTCATAGTCTTTGCAAGCTACTTCCCTTTTAAGAACTGCAACTTCTTTACTAAAAGATCCTTATTCTTTCTATATATGATAAGTTGTTCTTCTATTGTTGCTAAACCTCTTTTATATGTAGTTGCTGTAAATTTAGTTTGATTAAGCTTAACAATCAAATCATCACACTATTTCTTAAGAGTTTCATAGTTTTTCAGACAAGTTTTAGAGCAAGTTTTATCATTGTATACCTCTGAGTCTGAAAACGCCATTAGAGCCATGTTTGTCTGAACTTGTTCTTCTGCCATGTCACTCTAATCAAAACCTACACCATCTATGGCCAACATTGCCTTTGAAGATGTGTCTTCATTGTTTCCTTACTTCTTGGTATTGTCTAGATTTTTGAACTGACCTTCCTTGCTTCTTGGTGCTCTACACTCCCTGGCAAAGTGTCCCATCAATTGACAGTTGAAACACTCTACCTTGGATTTATCATACCCAGCAGTATCATTAGCATTAATGAAAATCTTCTTGCATGTCCTCTGATAGTACCTCTTTGCCCTCATACTTAGCAGAGAGAGTTGCCACTTCAAATCCATTGCTTCCAGATCATCTTCATGATTTTGCTCTAAGTCTTAATGTAGAAGATTAGAACCATTGGGATTTTCAACCATGAAAGCATACACATCATTATCACTGAAGCTAGCAGTACTAACTTGAGGACTAGCAGTGTTAACATTAGGGCTAGCAGTACTAACTTGTGGACTAGCAGTGTTAGCATCATTAGTACTGCTAGTGCTTGAAGCAGTCATAAAGGCCAAGTTTTGAGCACCACTACTTGCATCAATAGATTTCTTTACCTTTTGTTTAACAATTTTGAAGTTGTTGTACAAATCATCAATGCTCATAGTTTCAACTTCAGGCTTATTCATCCACACAACTACATGAGTGTTCCACTCAGGGGGCAAGCTGCTCAAAAATTTTGAATTTAAGTCTTCTTGAGCTATGACTACACCCAAAATTGCAAGCCTACTCACAATCTTCTGAAGTCTGTTAAAGATAAAGTCAAGAGACTCTGCACTTGATGCACTAAAATTTTCATACTATTGCTTCAAAAGTGTCTTTTGTGTTTTCTTAGTAGTTGCATTACCTCCAAATCATGTTTCAATGGCAGCAAACATTGTTTTAGCATTAGGGTACTAACTGAATGTGAGTTGATGTTCATTGGGAAGAGCCATGAGTAGTAAGCTTCTGGCCTTCACATCATTCTTCTTATTTGTCTTTTCTTTAGCAGTTACAGGTATAGACATCTTTGTAACTAAAGTACCATTCTCCTGTGCTGTTTGTGGTATAGACACCCATGAATTACCATTCTTTATGACCTCCCATAGAGCATAGTCTTGGATCTAGAAGTACTGCTTAATCCTTATCACCCACATCTTATACTCACCCAGTTTGAGTATGGGTGGCTTAGTAGTAGTATTACTATTTGTAGATTCAAACTCCATGTCTTCTAGATCAAAGTTCCTCAAAGCAAAGCTTTGATACCACTTGTTGATCCCAATCCTTGATCGATTCCTTAGGTTGTCTAAGGTTAAATTACCTTGGATAAATCCAAAATAACTTGTTGTAGAAACTTTGTATGTATACTAAAGTTTATGCGGAATCTACACCTTAATACCTAGAAGTATTATGAATAAAATAGTAATCATGAATGAACAAAAATATAGCCAAACGCTCCAATATTATTAGATTTAATAACGTGTACTTCCACAGTACTGAGGTTTACAACCTTGAAGTTTCTAAATCGACTTGACAATTATAAATTGTATACTTTTAAAACGATATCTCTTAAACAATCATTTATAACATATTTGTACAAAAATATCTTAATACTTATCTTCACAAGTATTCTTGCTCTCCAAACAATCTTTATCTCTTTAAACCGTCTTTATCCTCTTAACAGTAGTAAGTCTTCTAGCAGTTGTAATTCAGCAGCATAAACTTTTTCACCAGCAGTACTAATAAACATAAGCACTAGTAACATTAGTACTAGCAGTACTAATATGTACTCATAGTAGTAACATGTACTAGCAGTCTTAACATTACTACTAGCAGCACTACCTACTTAGCTTATATTTGAGTCTTTAACTCTGAGCAGTGTTAACTTCAACTAACAGTAGTAACTTTATGCTATCAGTACTAAATTATACTAACAATAGTAACTAGCAGTGGTAACTTTATACTATCAGTACTAACTACTTAGCATAATTTCCATTATGTACCTGAGGAGTAGTAACTCAAAGAATCCTTGAAGTCTTTTAAGTCCCAACAGTTCTAGCAGCCTCAATTAGTGTTCTATTTCTCCTTTCAGCAACTCCATTTTGCTGAGGAGTTCTAGCTATACTAAATTCCATCTTAATGCCTTTCTGTTTACAAAACTCACTCATAACTCTATTCTTGAGCTCTGTTCCATTGTCACATATGATAATCTTTACTTTCTTATCAACTACATTTTCTATCTCAGTTATAAAGTTCTTAAGAATGCTACTAGTCTCATCCTTAGATGCTAAAAAGAAAACCCAAGTAAATTAGCTATAATCATCAGTGACAACTAGACAATATTTCTTATTCATTAAGCTACACATAAAAGTTAGACCAAACAAGTCCATATGCAACATGAATAAAGGTTGAGTAATAGAGTTCTGAATCTTGGACTTACAAGAGGCTTTGTGTTCCTTTCCCTTAAGACAAGCAACACAAGTTTGGTCATTTTTAAAATGTTTTGAAGGTAAACCTCTCACAAGATTTTCCTTAACAAGTTTATCAATAGTTTTAAAATTTATATGACCTAGCCTCCTATGCCATAACATTGATTCATCAAGTAGGGCCTTTGCAACAAGACAAGTTAAACTCTCTTTAGGAACAATATTCTTCATATCAACACTGTACATATTGTTCTTTCTAGGAACTTTAAGTAAAACCTGACTTTCATTAGCTAACTTAAAGTCAGAAGACAGAACAAAACATCTAGTGTCAGTAAAAAGAACACTGTTCTTTTTGTCACACTTCTATGAAACACTAAAAAGGTTAAACTGTAACTCCTTCACAAAGTACACATCCTCAAAATCAAGCTTACCAGTTTTAAGAGTTCCTTTACCAGTAATTTTCCCTCCTTTGGCTCCTCCCCTAAAGGTAGCATATCCTCCATCAAATTCCTTGAATTCTGATAGATATGACATGTTCCCTGTCATGTGCCTTGAGCATCCACTGTTAACATAGCCTTGATCTTCTTTTTATGGATGACCCTGCACATAAAAATAAGGAAATTAGTTTTCCTTTGGGGACCCAAGTCATTGCTGACTTGGATCTGCCTTGTGCATCAACATAATTATGTCTCTTCAAAGTAATTGATGCACTATTAAGTTTGGTAGGTCTCCAAACCCAACATGCTGAGGCCTTAACATCATTAACCTAATTTTCCCTCACAGCATTAACTACTGCTGAATTTAGCCTAGCAGTATTAACTGCTTTTGGCTTAGCAGTATAAAATTTCCCTTAGCAGTATTAACTTTTTGACAAGAATTTTTGTTAGTTAATGATGTTCTTATTTGATAAGGCCTCATTACAGTTGATTGTGATGATTTTGAAAAATGTGACATTGGTCTAGCACTATAAACTGTAGTTTTTGGATGAGCGGTATTAATTAGCCTAGCAGTATTAAGTGATCTTATGCCAGTTTTTATTAAAACTGCTCTTGGAACCATGTTCCTGTGAGCACTAGGGTGAGCCTTTTTAGCAGAATAATTGTAATTCACCATTGTATAATTATTCCCAGATACCACCCTTTCCCTTTAATGGTAATTGCAGTTAGCCTGCACATGGTCAAAACTTCCACAGACAAAACAAGTTTTACTGTACATCATAAAGTCACTTCCTAGCTGTTGGGACTTCTGATTATACCGGTTTGTGACCTATACATTTCAGCATACTTAACTGGTTTCTCAACTGGTGTTTCTTGTTGTTTAGGTCTAACAAATTCTATCTTAGTAACAGTAGGAAAAATAGTTTTCTTCTCTAACTTATCATCTGACACCAACTCCTCAACCAATGAGGCATCAGGAGATTCCCTAACCTCATTAGAAATATCTTTACTAACACTCTTAGGTCCATAGCTTTCAAACTCAGACTGTTGGAACTCTTCTAGACCAGAGTAAGACAAATCAAGATTTGGGGGTGAAAATAACCTTGTAAGGGGAGGTGGAACAACATTATGACTTACAAACCCTACACCCTTTCTACTTTTATCAGGTATCTGACTCCCTATTAATTTGTCTAGACTTTTAGAAGCATTATCAAAATTTTCAATTTTAAGTTAATTGCTTTCTTTTTCTTGTTTAAGCTTTTCTAACTCACTTTTAAGCATACTAAGTTTTGAGTCTTTATATGAGATATCTCTTTTAAGAACAGCAAATTTCTTACAAAAAATAACCTCATTCTTTTTATAAAAGACAAGTTGCTCTTCTACAGATGCTAACCCTCTTTTATAAGTAGCTAAATTGAACTCAGATTTGTTAAAATCTATTCTTAAATCATCGAGTTGAGTTTTAAGAGTTTTAAAGATTTTTAGACAAGTTTTTGAACAAGTTTTGTCATTATGTACCTCAGAGTCTGAAAAAGCCATAGGAGCTATGTTTGTAGGGACTTCATCAACTGCCATATAGCTCCAGTCAAAACCAGCTCCATCAATAGCCACCATGGATTTGGAAGAAGTTTCTTCCACATTTATAGTCCTTTTAGAGCTGTCTTGATTCCTGTTTCTGCTATCTTGGTTCCTAGGTCCTCTGCATTCCCTTGCAAAGTGTCCTATCTTGTGGCAGTTGAAACACTCCACCTTGGATTTGTCATATCCAGCTGTGTCACTCCATTTGATAGTGATCTTTCTACCAGTTTTCTAGAAAAACCTTCTTTTTCTCATGCTTAGTAATGCTAACTACCATTTCAAATCCATCTCTTCTATGTCATCTTTATGGACTTGTTCAAGGTCCTCATATACAAGTTGAGACCCATTTGGTTGACTGGCCAAAAATGCATAAACAATGTCATCACTTAAGTTAGCAGTACTAACTTGAGTACTAGCAGTGCTAACTTGAGTGCTAGCAGGGCTAACTTGAGTGTTAGCAGTACTAACTCCATAAGCAGTATTAACTTCATTAGTACTGCTAGGGGATGACACAAAAGCCATATTCTGAGAACTTGAGCTTGAGCTTGAGCTTGCAGTTCCTTTAACCTCTTGTTCAACAATCTTGAAATTATTGTAGAGATCATCAAAGCTCATTGTGTCTAGATCAGGTTTATTCCTCCAAACCACAACATGAGTATTCCACTCAGAAGGCAGACTTCTCAAAAATTTCAAATTGAGATCTTCTTGTGAAATATTTTCACCCAGGATAGCCAGCTGACTTACAATCTTCTAAAGCCTGTTAAAAATAGAGTCAAGAGACTCTGTGCTTGTAGCACTAAAGTTCTCATACATTTGCTTCAGAAGAGTCTTCTAAGTCTTCTTTGTGGCTTCATTACCACCAAATCTTATTTGTATAGCAGCAAACAAAGTCTTAGCATCCTTGTACTGATTAAATGTCATTAGATGTTCATTAGGAAGTGCCATCAGTAACATACTTCTTGCCTTCACATCATTCTTCTTTTGAGCCTTTTCTTCAATAGTTACAGGACCTGGTATTAGTAAAGTTGAGGTACCATCAGCATTTGTTGTTGTTTGAGCTACTGGTTTGAATGAGTTTCCATTCTCTATGACATCCCATAGAGCATAGTCTTGTACTTGAAAGTATTGCTCAATCCTTAGCCTCCACATATCATATTCACCCTGTTTGAGAATGGGCAACTTTGCAGTAGTAGTGGTTTGTGCAGTTTCTAGATCCATCTCTTCCTTGTGAGTAAAGAGTTCTTCTTGTTAGTTTCTTCTAGATCAAAGTTTCAGAACACAAGCTCTGATACCACTTGTTGATCCCAACTTAAGATCGATTCCTTAGCTTGTAAAGGTTAAGTTACTTTGGATAAATCCAAAACAACTATGGTAGTAACTTTGTGAATACTAAAGAGTATGTGGAATCTACTCTTAAATACTTAGAAGAATATTAATGAAACAGTAAACTATATGAACAATGGATATCACTGAAAAGCTCCAATATTAATTAATATCATAATACTAGTAACTGTGTAGTACTAGGGTTTACAACCTTGAAGCTATATATAAAAAACGTATGAATGTGTATGTGTATTTGGTACATTAAACTCTATACCCTAGGACCTCCTTTTATACACCAAGGAGTCCTAACAGGCTTACAATATTTTCCTAAGTTATCATGATCTCTAACTTAATAACTTATACGTATCTTTTACAAAAATATCTCATACTTATCCCGTAAGTAATCTTGATAAACAATCTTTATCTTTATCCTTTCTCTTGTCTTTATCCTTCTGACGGTAGAAACTCTTTAAGCACTTGTAGTAGTTATAACCAGCAGCATTAAATTTTGTACCAACAACACTAACTATGTACAAGCAGTAGTAACCACTTAGAATATTTTCTTCATTCTTCATCAGCAGTACTAACTTTAAGCTAACAGTTGTAACTTTACTCTAGCAGTACTAACATATACTGGTAGTACTAAGTTACACTAACAATAGTAACTTTTATACTAGCAGTATTAACTACTTAGTAGTATTTCTTCAAAGTCTCTGAGCAGTCTTAACTTCCATTAGCAGTAGTAATATACACTAACAGTAGTAACTAGCAGTACTAACTATTTAGCATATTTTTCACTAAGATTACTAACAGCACTAAGTTATGCTTAGCAGCAGTAACTCTAACCTTAGCAGCAGCAACTTCAAGAAGTTTTTTAATCCCCTGAAAAAGTGTTAGTCCATAGCCAAAATATGCACAATCAAATTATTTTCTTTTTTACGGTATTAAGTATGACTAATAGTTTTAACAAGCAGTTTTAAGTATAACTAGCAGTATTAATTATACTTAGCAGTACTAATTGACAGTACTAACAGTACTATCCTTATAAAATTTTACAAAGGTATTAAAGAGATGTTAGACATTAAGGAATAAGCATTCCAATACTGAGACCAAGTAATGAAAACCTTTCCAGCAATAAAACCTTTTGTAAGAAGCACTTGTCAAACATTCAGACTAGTATGAATTATAACCATCTTGAAGCGCTCTCACTTTTTAGCATTGCAATCTCTTATAAAATGATGTCTAATCTTTATATGTTTTGTTTTAGTATGTTGAACAGGATTTCAATAATCAAAGAGTACTGTTAATATCAATATTAATGAAATATCAATGAATTATACCATAATCAAGCAATTGGTTTTGAATCCAGGAAGTACCATGTCCACAACAACTTAGTCAGCAGCCACATATTCAGCTTCAGTTGTAGAGGTGGCAACCACAGTTTGCTTCTTGCATTGCCAACATATCAACTTGTTTCCCAAAAAACTGATAATCTCTAGTTGTTGACTTCCTATCTTGAGTTGCTCCAGCATAGTCACTATCAGTATAAGCAACTAGTTCAAATGGAGAATCCCTAGAATACCAAAGGCCTAATGTTGGTTTGCCTTTCAAATATCTAAAAAATTTTTTGCGTTCTTTCTTTTATAGTAAGAGATGTGATGTCTTTGGAGTAACTTGAAAAATCTGGCACATGCACATACTGCAAACATAATATCTGGTCTAGATGCTGTGAGATACATCAAAGACCCAATCATAGATCTATAGAGGTGTACATCAACATTATCAGCATCTCCATCTTTGACCAAAGGCTTTTCCAAATCAACTAGAGTTGAAGCAGACTTTACATCAGTGTAGTTGAATTTCTTCAAAATCTCAGCTACATATTTATCCTGACTGATAAATATTCCATCTTCTTTCTACTGTACTTTAATCCTAGAAAGAAAGAAAGTTAGTTCTCCCATTAGAACTCATTAAAACTTTTCCTTTATAAGCTTTCTCAAATCAGTAATGTTCTAGTGTTTGAGTGCCAAAGATAATGTCATCAACATAGACTTGTACAAGCAAAATATCTCCTTATTGCTTCTTGATAAATAATGTCTGATCTATCTTCCTCTTTTAAAACCATTGCCCAATAGATAGTTAGCCAAAGTTTCATACATGCTCTGGTGCTGATGCAACCCATATATAAAGTGCCTTGAACACTTGTAAACTTTATCTGGCATGGGTTCAGATCTTTAAATCATGGTGTGTGAGTAACATACAACCTCCTTATCAATGTTCATATAAGAAAGCATCTTAACATTCCATTTGACTATACCAGAAACCCATAAGAAGATAGGCTAAAAACAATGCTTTATCGCCTCAATTCTGCCACTAAGAGCAAAAACTTCTGTATAGTTTATACTTCTTCTTCTCTTGTCTATGACCTCTTTGTGAACCGAACCTTGGTTTATTCCTAATCATAATCCCCATTTTCTTTTCTTGTTTCTGAAAAGAACCCTCATTTTGTTCTAATGGCCCTCTTTCCAATAGGCAATATCCACAAAGTATCCAAACATGTTGGTGTTTAATTAAGAAGTTCTTACTCTACATTGTTCCCTCCAGATGAAATCAGATAGAGCTTTAGCATTATGATTGTGGGTTCAATCTGTGATTGAAACAAAGCATATAAACAAGTATTCTGGGTATTATGTTGTTTTGTTGTTCATATACATCACTGATAAACCCTTGTTCAAAAGTAGGTTTTGTCATTCTTCTTGTCTGAACAGATGACTTCACATCACCAATCACATTTTCAATTGGGTGATCTTTATGTATTCTTGTATTGGAAGTGGTTGGAACTTTATAGGAATTTGTGATGTTTCCCAAATCAACTTCTGGTTCATCTTCCATCACTGCCCCACCGACCCACCCTCACAACTCCCCCCCCATATACACTCCTGGTGGCTCTCAAGTGTCGTGATAGATCCATAATGAACATCGTCTTTTTAGGGGGGCTATCTTGATCAATGCAACTAACTTATTAACTGACTAGACCCCCCCCCCCTCCACCACTCTCACCTTCTCATGTGTTTCTAAGATGCTCTCACTCGCATCGGACTGGCAATAGTAAAATGTTGTCAGCAGCATAACTTCTTTAGGGCTTCTATCATCATCAGACTTATCTTTTACATCATTCTCATTATCTAGACCATCTTCAACCTGCTTTTGATCATCACCAGCAGATTTTAGTTCACCATTATTAACATCCTTTGAAAGTGAATCAAAATATAAAGCATCTTTCCAAATTGGCATCACAATGCAATCTTGACTGATTTCTTCTGATGTACCTGCATTAAGTTCTCCTTGTGTACCTGCAAATTCATTAATGATTTATACCTGCAAAATTTGGTACATAATTTATGTGATTAAGTTAGAGAATCAATATCAAACAACTTTGGACCATTCCCTTCTATCATAGGCTTATTCTCTAAAAACCCAATATCCAAGTTTTCTTCTATTCTCCTGGTTCTTGTGTTGTATACCCTAAAAGCTTTACTACTCAAAGAATTCACAACAAAGAAACCTTCATCACTGTTTTGCAATTAACTTGCCTAATTATCTAAAGTATTTAAGAATGGTAACATGACATCGTCAAATTGTTTCATGAAGCTTTTTAGAGTCGACCTGCCCCCGCTTTCCTCTACCCCGTCTGTTAGATAATAAAGTTCTAAGGTGTCTTTTCTTATGAGGTTGACTACTAAGTCCTATTCTGTACATTAGAAAGCAGTAATAACTGCTTTAGGCAAAAAGTGTGGTAGGTAACTTAGTGTCAACTAACCATTGTTCTAGCAGCACTCAATTAGTGTTATATTCCTCTTTCAGCTACACATTTTGCTAAGGAGTCCTGCTATACTATATCTCCCTCTTATTACCTTTTTCTTGTAAAAACATCATCCATAACTTTGTCTTAAACTCTGTTCATTATCCACACCTGTGGATTATTTTTACTTTCTTGATCACTAGGTTTTCTATTTCTTTGAATTCTTAAGGATTCACTGGTTTATCCTTAGTTGTTAAAAAGAAAACCCTGTAAACCTGCTATAATTCATTAGTGACAACTAACGCATATAATTCTTATGCTCTCTTCTCTCCTCTCCACTCTCGCTCTCTGCGCTTGGACCCAAACAAATCCATTGAAGGCATAAACAAAGGCTTAGTATTGGGATTCAGAACTTTAGGACTTTCAAGAGCTTTGTATTGCTTCCCTTTAGACAAGCAGACACATGTTTGAACATTTTCAAAATGTTTTGAAGGTAATAATTTACAATTATCTCTTAACAAGTGCTTTTTATGTGTTCTTAAAATTAATATGACCAAGCCTCCTATGCCAGAGCATTGATTCATCTAATGTAGCCTTTGCAACAAGACAAGTTAAACTCTCTTTAGGAACAATGTTCTTCATATCAAAACTGTACATATTGTCCTTTCTAGGAATTTTAAGAAGTATCTGATTTTCATCAGGCAACTTAAAATTAGGAGATAAGACAAGACATTCAGTGTCAGTAAAAAGGACATAGTTCTTTTTGTCACACATTTGTGAGACACTAAAAAGATTGAATTTTAACTCATTGACAAAGTATACATCTTCAAAATCAAGGCTATCAGTTTTAAGTGTTCCTTTACCAGAAATTCTACCACCATGTGCTCTACCTCCAATGTACATAACCTCCACTCAAATCCTGAATCACGAGATAAGCTATGTTCCCAGTCATGTGCCTTGAGCATCCACTATCAACAAATCCTGTGTCATTCTGTTGTGGCTTGCCCTGCACATTAAAATAAGGAAATTAGATTCCTTTGGGGACCCAAACCATTACTGACTGGATCTGCTCGTGCATCAATGTAGTTTGTGTCTTTTAAAGCAAGTGATGCTACCATTAGGTTGGTAAGGTATAGCAAACAAAACAATGATGAGGTCTTAAAACAATTTTACCCCTTTTGGCCCTAAACAGCATTTTAATTGATGGTCCTGTATATGACCTAGCAGTATTACCTGCTCTAGGCCTTTCAGTATGATAGTATCTCATGATAGTATGCACACATTTTCTAGTTAATGTTGTTTGTTTACAAAAGAGCCTCTGAGCAGTTGATTGTGCTTGTTTAGAAAAATGTGACATTGATTAGCACGTAATGAACAGCAGGTTTGGGCGTGACAGTATTAAGCCTAACAATATTAGTAGGTTCTGAGGCCAGTTATTCAAAAAAACTACTCTTGGAGTCATATTCTGTGTTACACTAGGGTGTGTGTTTTTGGCATAACTAGTCATCATCCACAAATTGTAATTCTATGATACTATTCTTTTTCTTTGATGGTGATTACAGTTAATCTGCACATGATCAAAACTCCCACAAATAAAGCAAGCTTTGTTATACATCACAAAAATCTCTTCATAGTTAGATTGGACTATCTGTCTATCAATTTCTTTGATTTCCCTAGGAGTCGATCTATATATTTGGTACCGTATGTGTTTTTAACCTGGGCGCTTCTCTCCCCATGATTTTTAGGTTTAACAAACTCTACCTTTTTATCACAACAGGAAAAACAGTTTCTTTATCAACATTAAGTGAAGACTCAACAAAGCTACTTGTGTCTTTTGATACTTGTTCTTTTACCAAAGAGTCATCAGAATTTTCCTTAGAATCATCTGATTTTTTATCACAAACAACATTAGACTCTTGCTTACTAACTTCAGAACCATAAGCTTTGAATTTAGGCTCTTTGAAATATAAGACTAGGATAAGAATGATATCAGTTTTTTTTGAGTGATTATGTTAGATTAAAGGATGTGGAGGAAACTGCACTATACCCCAAAACCTTTTTTACTTTTCGCAGTTATATGACTCCCTAACAACTTGTTTAGGTCTTTTGGGCATTATCAAATTTCTTAATTTTAATTCAATGCATCTTTTTTCTTGCTTAAACTTTTTCAATACTCAGTTTTAAGCACATTTATTTTATAGTCTTTGCAAGCTACTTCTCTTTTTAATATCGCAACTTTCCTTCTCCATCACAACCAAACCTATTATTTTATATCTGATAAGTTGTTCTTATCTGTTGGCTAAACCTCTTTATTAGTAGCTCCTGTAAATTCAATTTGATTAAAGCTTAACAATCAAAATCATCAACACTGTTTCTTAAGGAGTTTCATAGTTTTTCAGACAAGTTTTGGCATGTTTTATTGTGTGACAGATAATCTCTCAGAGTCAGATAATCTCTACTCGCTATTAGAGCCTATGTTGTCTGCTCTCCTGTTCTTCTGCGTGTGTTACTCCAGTCAAAACCTACACCATCTATACGCCAACATTGCCTTTGAAGATGTGTCTTTATTGTTTCCTTGCTTCCTAGTGTTGTCTTGATTTCTGAATTGACCCTCCTTGTTCCTTGGTACTCTACACTCCCTGGCAAAGTGTCCCATCTTATGACAGTTGAAACACTCTACCTTGGATTTATCATACCTAGCAGTATCATTAGCATTAATGAAAATTTTCTTGCCTGTCCTCTGATAGTACCTTTTTTCCCTCATACTTAGTAGAGAGAGCTGCCACTTCAAATCTATTGCTTCCAGATCATCTTCATGAATTTGCTCTAAGTCTTGCTGTAGGAGATTAGAACCATTGGGATTCTCAATCATGAAAGCATACACAACATTATTACGGAAGTTAGCAGTACTAACTTAAGGACTAGCAACATTAATATTAGGGGCTAGCTCGTACTACTTTTCATTGCAGGT
Organism: Tanacetum coccineum; assembly: GCA_026074375.1. NCBI lineage: Eukaryota > Viridiplantae > Streptophyta > Magnoliopsida > Asterales > Asteraceae > Tanacetum > Tanacetum coccineum. The sequence goes on from BQNB010124166.1 coordinate 14,489, forward strand.
ATACAGTATTAACATCATTAATTTGCTGTGCTAGAGCAGTCATCAATGCAAGTTATTGAGCACACTACTTGCACCAACATACTTCTTTACACTTTGTTCAACAATTTTGAAGTTGTTGTACAAATCATCTGTGTGTGTGCTCATTGTTTCAATTTCAGCCGTATTTATCCAGGACTACAACTTTGAGTATTCCACTCAGGAGGTAAGCTGTTCAAAAATTTTGAATTTAGTCTTCATTGATCAATGGCCACACCTAAAATCTGCAGCACTACTAACATTTTGAGCTGTTTAAAGGATAGAGTCAAGAGACTCTGAGCTTGATGCACTAAAATTTTCATATTGTTGCTTCAAAAGTGTCTTCTGTGTTTTCTTAGTAGCTTCATTACCTCCAAATCGTGTTTCGATGGCAACACTCATTTGTTTTAGCATCAGTGTACTGACTGAATGTAAGTTGATGTTCATTGGGAAGGCCTGAGTATCAAGCTTTAGCCTTCTTCACATCATTCTTTCTTGTTGGGTCCTTTTTTCAGCAATTACAAGCACGACCTCTTTATAACTAAGTACCATTCTCTTGCTGTGAGTTACATTCTTTATGACTTCCCATTAGAGAATAGTACGCTTGTGAGATTTTACAGCTCCTCCTGCTCTCTTAACCTCTACTCCAACAACCACCTCTTCTTATACTCACCTAGTTTGAGTATGGGTAGCTTCGCAGTAGTATTATTATGTGCAGATTCAAATTCCATGACTTCTAGATCAAAGTTTCTCAAAGCAAAGCTCTGATACCACTTGTGATCCAATCCTTAATCGTTTCTTAGGTTGCCTAGTTAAAATTTACCTTTGGTAAATCCAAAATAACTTTTGTAGAAACTTTGTCTGTATTACTAAAGTGTTCTGCGGAATCTACACCTTAATATCTAGAAGTATTATGAATAAAATAGTATCGTGATTGAACAAAGATATAACCAAACGCTACCATATATTATTAGATCAAAAATACGAGTATCTTTACTAGCAGTACTAGGATTAAACCTGAAGCTTTTTTATATCGACTTGACTCGCAATATGAAAACTTGTTTTTTCAATATTGTTGGGGAACCTTTTTATAGACTAGGAGTCCTAGTGTCTTACCGCTTACATTCCTAGATTCATAATCTTTTTCTAACACCATCTCCCATCTATCATCTACATACTGTTTTACTATATTGTGTGTGTGTGTGTGTGTGTGTGTGAGATAACAATATCCTTAATACTTATTTCAAGTATTCCTTGTTTCCAAACAATCTTTTTTATTCTTTAAAGTCTTTCTCCTCTCACTCCCCCTTGACAGTAGTAAGTCTTTAACAGTTGTAATCCAGCACATAAACCTTTTGTAAAGCAGTACTATAAATAAGCCAAGTAGTAACCATTAGTACTAAGCAGTACTAATTGTACTCACATTTTTAATTTGTGAAAATGTGAACATATTATTACCACCAAAAACTTAAGCCTTCAAGGTAATACTGTATCAAGAACAGACTTAAGATCCAAAGAAAACATCATACAACAAACAATGATACTACAAACAAGGCTACAATTCACATTTTCACATACAATAGTCACTACATTTCCCAACATCCAAACCTGTTCCCTTCTATACATTTGAGCCTCAACAATCTCTATAACTCTCATCTAAACTTGTTCCTTCTTCTTTATCCCAACATCCAAACACCCATTTGACTCGCATGTATCAGTCTTTCAATTAATTCTCCACATTTTAGCAACTGCTCTAGTATTTGCAGACCATATAATCTTCAAACAAAGCAGTTTTTCTCTAGTATGATCAATAATCTCTTTAAGTAATTCATTCCTTTCTCAAGGCAAATCCTATCTGCAAAGAGCAACACATGATACTTTTAGCAACTGCTCTAGTATTTACAGACCATCTAATTTTCAAACAAAGTGTGACACTCCGAAATTTCGTAGGTCAGTATTTTCTCGAATTACGTGCATAAATATTTAACCTTTATAAGTTACGTGTTAATTTAATCAAATACCGGGAAGTTATTCCGCGTATAACTGAGAAACGTCACCGGATGCATTCCGACGTCCTAATGAACGTAGTCTTTGAATGGCTATCATGTTTTACTTTAGGAGCATAGGTTTAAATTTGCATATAATCTTTTCGAGAAGTTGTGCGTTTTTAGTTTTACGGATATAATAGTCGTTCCAAAAATTAACGTGTACATACTTGAAGTATTAAGATTTTCCTTTAAGAAAATATCTTACATAAAAATCAAGTTTAAAAATCTATAGGAAACTAGAAGGGGGGGGGTTGAATAGTTTACTGGTTAATTATCCGTTTTAAGACTTTGCTTATAAAATGGTTTGATTCGAGTTGTATGTCAATCAATCAACAATATGAATCACAACTAAACTATCTAATGTAATGAACTAAATAAACAATAACAATATAAAGAGATAAGGAAATAAACGATCAAACCAAGACACCAAGATTTATAGTGGTTCGGCTACGAAGCACCTCTTCGCCCTACTCCACTCCCCGAGTACTCCACTCGAGATTTCACTATGTCAACAAGCTCCCTTTAGGCGGAGAAAACCGTTTACACGTCGCTTACTTTCTTTTCCGACACTAAGCTAGATGTCGAGTCCTAATCTTAGCTAGAACCAATCTAAGACTTCACTAAGTCTTTACACACTCACAAGATATATACTCTTGGATTGACACACAATCCAATTCACACAAATACACAATTTACACTATTGGATCTACACACAATCCAATTTACACAACACCACAAAGAAAATATAATGAAGATTTGTGATCTTGAGGAGGAGGAAAGAGATCACTTGATAACAATTCGTTTCTAGATGAATACGATTGTTCTTCTCTTGCACTTGATTAGAAGAAGGGAGGAAGAGGGAATTAATCACTTGAAACAAGATCAAGATATGTTAGTGATCAAGATATGTGTTTGAGAAAGAAAGAAAGAAGAGAGAAAAGTAGATCTGAGAAAATTCGTGGCAAGAGGTTGTGTTTTTCAGATGGGGTGGCCCAGTATTTATAGGAGACAAAAAGAGCCGTTACTCTGCTGGCGGTCCCGGCGGTCCCTAATATGTTAGGGGGCCGCCAGGCCTATAAGGGGGCCGCCCGTAGAGTACGCTCCTCTTTTTGTCTTTTAGTGGGGAAGGTGTTATCTGTTTTGGAACCTTCCATTTTGGGGGGAAAAATCTGATTTCAAATTTATTGTTTTAATAAAACATTTCTTTTATGAATAAATATTTTGTGTATATATTTTTGTAAATACACTTTTGTAGAAATGTAAGGTTTAAGAAAAATATTTTCTTGATCACTAATCATGTTTAATGATTTGTTTATCCATACCTTAAGTGATTAATCTTAGAAATAGAATTTTACGATTAGTAATTTATAAACGTTTAATTTTATCGTAAACGTTTTTACATTTTGTTATTATCAAAACATCGAGAGGTCTTATTTGTATTAACCTAAGTCGTTAGTACTGCTAGTTTAATAGTTAGTACTGTTAGTTATAGTTAGTACTGCCACTACAAAATGATAGATCATTAATATTGCTAGTTAGTTTATTAGTATTGTTTGTATAAGAAGTTAGTACTGCTTATGTGATATGCATGAGATATATTAGGAATAGATATGCATGATTATTTAACGCGTTTTGTAAGCCCATTAGGGTTTTCCTTAGTGTATAAAAGGAACCCTACGGCATAGTTGGATATATCAATTTTCATAGCAAGGGCTATCGGAGATAGGGTAAATCAATCCGGCATCAAGGAGTTTGATAACTTCCTTTTTGATAACCTCATGAATTTTTGGGTAAACCCTTCTTTGATGTTGAATTGCCGGTTTAGAGTCATCCTCCATTAATATTTTGTGAGTACAAAATTGAGGGTCAATGCCCTTTAAATCGGAGATTTTCCAAGCGATGGCACGCTTGTGTGACTTTAAAACCTTTAAAAGTAGGACCATCTCATCTTCTTTTAAGTTTTTAGCAATTATGACGGGTAGTTTATCGGTACCCTCTAAAAATGCATACTCAAGATGAGAAGGTAAATCCTTCCGGAGGATCATCAATAGAAGATTTTACGATTTTAAGTTCCTCAAGATTAAGTTCTTTTGGAGGGAGAGGAGATGATGGATCATCATTTAGTAACTTCTCGAGTAGAAGAAGGTCTCCCTCTGGATCAAAGTCGTCATCATCAATTCTCGGTGGAATTGAATCATTTGTAAGACAAGCTTCGATTTCTTCCAATATGAAGTCACCTTCCTCAAAAGGTGTGAGAGAGGGGGAAGAAGTAGAAAGGATAAGATCTAAAGACGAAGTGGGATTGCCACTTGTTGAACTATCCAAAAATCCGAGCACTTCTTGAGCATACTCCTCACAAGCTACGTCGATGACATCGATTTGATTAATCGACACAGCATCATTGTAGGAGTATCTCAAAGTTTGACCAACTTTAAAGGTTATGGCTTCATCATCAACTCAGAGAGTTAATTCTTCACCATAAACATCAATCAAATCATGTGCCGTCCTCAAAAAGGGTCTCCCGAGAATTAAGGGAACCCGAGGATCGACAACATAATCAACGACTACGAAGTCGGTCAGAAAATGGAACTTTCCTACTTTTACAAAGACATCTATGGCAATACCGGATGGACTAGTAGTCGATCGGTCTGCAAGTTCAAGAATCATTTGAGTAGGAGTAAGTTCAGGGAGTGAGAGCTTTTTCCATATGGAAAGAGGCATCAAGTTGATGCTTGCACCAAGATCGGCCAAGGCTAAGCATTCAACTAACTTTGGAAAATCACAAGGAATAAGAAACTTGCCGGGGTCTCCAAGTTTTTGGGTAACTTTTTTAGGATAACAGCCGAACAATTCTCATTCACTGGTGTTTTGGCTAAGTCAAACAATTTTTCTTTGTTATTTAAGAGACTTTTAAACATTGAAGCAAATTTCGGCATATGAAGAAGAGCATCCGCGAAACTGAGCTCGAAATGTAATTCCCTAAAGATTTCAACAAATTTTGAAGCTAGATTATCATCTTTTTTATGGAACTTTTGTTTGTTGGCTCTCGAAGGATAAGGTATAGACGGTTTAGGCTTAGGAGCAACAATGGGATCATCAATTGGAGCTTGAATTTTGACTAACGGAGGTTGGATGTTTTCGGTACTCGGAAGCACTGTATCCTTTGTCACCTCGGGTTCCCGTTCCACTACTTTAGGAAGAGAAGAAGACGGGGGTGGAATTGGGGGTCCATCATAAGAAATTCCACTTCGGGTGGTGATTGCTTTCAAATCACCTATCGGGTTAGCAACGGTGTTGCTAGGAAGTAAACCCGAACCCGAAGTAGAAGCGGTATTCATTTTCAAGAATTGACCGAACACGTTCTGAAGCTCGATGTTAGAATTTGTTAAAGAGGTCATTTGTGTTTGCATGTTTACCGCATCATTCGCCT
>BQNB010124167.1:0-19981 GCA_026074375.1 Tanacetum coccineum
ATCTTGTGTTATTGATCTGAGAAGTAACACGCCCCGGACCCTTATTCCGCTGCGACCCAATTTGGGGGTGTTACATAAGTACTTTCTATTTTCATGTTAATGTTATAAAACGAGTTTATGTCCCAAACGTACATCATGTTTTCACTTATTCTGCAACATTTGTATATGCAGATTGGTAGCAGCTACAGGACCAAAGATATCGTGCAAGCTTTAGGTACAAGATATACAACAATGCCTTGAACACAGATGCTACTTTTGCAACCAAAAAAAGGACTTTTAAGATATATTTGAACTTAATTTGTAGTAATGCAATTATCATTTTGTTTTTTAACATGTTGTAATGCGAAGCTTATTAGAATGTTCATCCTCCGACAACATACGAAACATTCACATATGCCAACATCCCGCAGCGAAGCGCGGGCTTACATCCTCATTGTAGATTAATGTTTAAGGATCATCATAATTGACATGATCACGTGATTTTTTTAGGTTAAACACCCAAGATACATTTTTTATCACTATAACGCAAATAATTATGGTTCTAGTATATTTCTTATACACATCAACTCTTGACGGGACACTTTATCTTGCAACAACATTGCTAGAAATATGTTATCGTGTCCAGTTTGGTGGTATCATCCGAACATGCTCGGAGCTCTTATGTGATGATGCCACTCTGACATACATTTTGAAAAGTTGTGACTTTTTTATGTGATAGATGTGTACGGCCAGCGTAATAGCAACGTGTGTTAAGGGATGCGTATTAATTTTCTTTGTTTCATATTCATGTTTTCTTTCTTAGTTCTAAGATATGATTTCATGGTCAATTCCATCATACTAGCACTATCTCCTGCCAACCAAGATATTGCCACATCTGATGCAATACGACTTGCTAAGGAAGTGAACGCGTCATTGTTGGAATATGAACAAATATAAATTATATATGTCCGGGAATTTATTCGAGCCTAAGGGGACGCACACGTTAATATGTAGAACAACGTATTTAATATATTAATGTAATATATTAATAGTGTTTAAACAAACGATAGTTAAAAGTTTAACGTGAATAAATATTAGTTATTAATAGTTAGACAAAAGTTCGGTGTAGAACACCTTTTAACTAAAGAACAAACAAAATGATCTTAACCATTTATAACATTTCAATCCAACTAGATAAAATGCCAATTTAATTTAATTATTTACAGAAGGGCATTTTAAAAATATTACTACATCACTGTCAGTTTCATTTCTTCTAGTTACTCTCTCACCGATTCACACACCAACCACCTCCTCCAAAATTAGGGTTTTAAACGGATTGAATCAATCAAGATTGAACGGGGATGATCAAGTACGCATCGAATCGATCAAAATCAAACAGATTCACAAGGCTACATTCTTTAATCAATCTGAAGGTTTGTTGTTCATCGCTAATTTACATGTTAATTATGTTTGAAAGTAATTCGATTTGAAGGTTTCTAGTTGATTATGCATTTTGAATTGATGATGATGTTTCGTGTTGCTTAATTTTGTGATAATTTTTTTATCCCTAATTAATCTCAGATCTTAGTTACGAAAATCGACACAATTTATCGACAGTCACAAAATGCAAATATTAAGTCCAACTTGTTCAACATATCTCATGTGTACATTTATGTCTGTGATGTTGTTGCGGATTTGTTTAGAGGTGTATATTATTCAGTTATGAAACTGATAAGAGCGAGACGAAGTTCACGACGATGTTTCATTTTGATTTTGTGTTAATATGATTAGTTAAATAAGAGCGAACTTGAATCTAATTATAATCTATTGAAATCATACCCGTATACTTTATGGTTTTTCAATGTGGTTCGTGCAGCTTGAATCTAACCGTAATGAAAGTACTTTAATAAAAGCGTTGTGGAAGGTTAAGTAAGTCAAAAGAATGAGTTTGTTGGCGTTGGAGAAGTATTTAAGGAAGTTGGCTGAGCATCCAGTAATTAAGAGGAGTGAGGAGTTGCGTGTTTATTAACAAGTGTAAGGGAAGTTTCCGTTGGTTACGACGACTGATGTGGCATCTAGGATGTTAGATGGAGTGAAATTGTGCAGCCTGCCGTAGGTGGACGTGATTTGTTGAGGATGTTTAAGGAGTTAAGACAGTCAGTTAAGAATGATTGGGGTAGGGCTAAGTCGTTGGTTTTTGAAGAGGATAAGGAGTTTCTAGATAAGAGGAAGAAGCTGCAGGATTTCGAGACGGAGTTGACTAATGTGTCTCAGCAGGTATATAATGTTTTTGGATTACGCATTTGATATTAAATTCGAATTGTTAAATGGCAATGCTAGATTTAAGTACCTTGAAACTATTAGAATGCAATCCTTGTTATGTTTTTGCATTTGCAATATATTCAGTGCATAAGTTTGAGATGAAATGAATGCAAATAATAAAGTAGACTAGTGCCAAGAGAACGAAAATAATATACGTCTGGTTTATGCAGAGTATTGCATTTGATCAATTTGTAGTGAATGCTGGGGCATATGCATTTGGAGTTGCCACCTGAGATGGTGACACTAAACGCCACAATCAAATTCAATTTTCTTAATCGTGGTACTTTCTTTGGGGTTCATGTGTCATCCACAATAGTTGATCTCGCATATACTAAACTCACCTTAGCCACCGGATTTGTAAGTGAAAAAAAATTGTATTCCATTTAATAACAATTTAATTTTAGTTTCACATAGATGTTATGTTAAACTCAATCAAAGGAGTACTTTGTCTTAGTTTGATAGTTTTGTTAGATCAATTTAGTTAAGCCTCTTGTATTTTATAACTAAACTATGAGACTATACAAAATATGATTGGCTTAATTACCTACATTTTTACTCCAATGTAGATCAAGAATTTTATCAATCAAGAAAAGGTCACAGAATCGTGAGCATCAATGTACGAGGTGTTGGTGTCCCCTTATACGATGGAGGTGTAAATTGGAGTAGCGAAAATGGTAAACTAACTGCACCTGTCCCATTGAACCTAAACTTCACGGTTAAAGCCAAGACATACATTCTAGGAAAATTGGTCAAGCCAAGGTTTAACAAAAAAGTGTCGTGTGCCCATTTCCCTCAAGAACTCGTGCACGGTCTAGTAACTCGCATACGTATAAATGTTATGGGAATTGAATCGGTATTTTAGGTCATTCAGACATGAACATTAACAGTTGGTGACAAAGTTGCAAAGTGTACCTAGATATGACAGTTTTGTTGTTTATTTTTATACTGCACACAAAAAAGTAAAAACCAAATGGGAATTGAGCATCAGTAGGTGAACTGGTTGGCATGAAAACAGGGTCTGTGACCTTTGAATACTATTTTATTATGCAATGGTGTAACCATGTACAATATTCTATGTTTTTGTATTATTATTTGGTGTTTATGGGATTTTTTATATTTACAAATACATTTATTTTTGGATTTTATGTTGGTGCTATTTGATTGTTTTGGATTTATGTGTAGACATCTAGAACAAAGTCAGGGGTGTGTCGACATGTGCCTTTACAGAGTAAAACACATATGTTTTCTAGGTTGTAACTCTCACATTGAGTGAAAGCAATATCAGGTTCCACCAAATTTTAGAAAATGAACGTTTTAAATGGATTCTCCTAATTGTTACTCGACGTCATTTTAAGTAACAATTATGTCAATCACAGGTGATTCAGGCCAAATCACAAGCGATTTTTTCTGCAAAATCAAAAATCACTTGTGATTTGAGCAAAACCACAAGTGATTGAAAAAATATGATTTATGCTAAATCATAAGTAATTTGTACCGAATCACATGTGATTTTTGTCAAATCACTAGTGATTTATGCTAAATCATAAGTAATTTGGGCCATATTTCTTGTGATTTGGCATGATTATCATATACCGTTAAACAAACCTGTAACTATAACAAAACAGCTTAGTAAAAAGTTAAACTTAAAATCCAGTTAATGTTTATATTCAAGTATTAATGAACAGATAAAAGTCTTATCTCAAGTAACAATCAAAATCTCGGTCTTGCTGAGGTACAATCCACAAATATTCAAAATGAAACAAAACTTAAAGGTTATATATAAAGTTAAATAAAGTATCACTTAGTTTGCAGCAACGTTATTTATTGCTTTTGCAAGAAAGCCTCTCTTTGTGTATAGGGGGAATCCTTTATTCTCAATCAAGATGCCTATACACATTAGTACCCACTCCACATTTTCCGCATTTCCTCTTTGCCTTCAAACTAGCATCTATTGTTTTTCTCTTGCACTCTTCCTTCGTAATTATCTTATATCACCCTTGCTCTTATATCACCTTTGTTTTAGCGTTTGACGAGTTCCTAACTTTAATACTTTTTGGCTTTGGAAACCCGATAAACTTTTATGACTTTATGAGTGAATGGAACAAATACCATATTGTACCTGAAAGCATATAAAGCACATGGTCTTAGTGAGCAAATTTATACCTAATAAACAAACATCATTTGTGCCAAATCACAAGTGATTTATGCTAAGTCACATGTGATGGGCCAAATCATAGGTGATTTGTGCTAAATAACATGTGGTTTAGGCCAAATAACACGTGATTTGGCACAAATCAATGGTGATTCGGCACAAATCACATGTGATTCAAGCCAAATCACATGTGATTCACGCCAAATCACATGTGATTCACGCCATATCACATGTGATTTACACTAAATAGATTACTAAACTCTTGCAGTTTGTGTTAATCACATTTGTTAAAAATGACATGTTATTTTTAAAATTGAAGGTAAAATCATATTTGATTTGAAGTAAATCACATGTGATTCGGGGTAAATCACATGTGACTTTGGGGTAAATCACATGTGATTTGAAGTATACTTATGTGATTTGTATTAATTGCAAATTATAGCCTCTAAACCTATCTAAATGACTTGTGATTTATTGCAAATCACAAGTGATCTCACTATATACCTCAAAACTAAACTAATTGGATAAAATCACAAATGATTTACCGTCAACAGATGTTAGCGTTTTCATCATCATCTGTATCACCACTTCCGAGATCATCTTCAAAAACAAACCGAACTCGTTTAGCAACACCAACATCATTCACAACAACTATAACTTCTTCAACTATTCGAACTCGTTCAACATCATCAACACTCATAACCTTACTAACTCCTTCAACTATCTGATCATTCAACAACATCAACATTCATAACCTCGCTGCCTCTTTGTTCATTATCATCAACACTCTTAACCTTGCTACCTCCTTTAATATTCTAATTCTGTTCAACAGAAACAACAGCCATACCTACACTACTTAGGATACCTAATTCGACATTCTTAATTTCTTCAACATCAACAATACTATATGCACTACCTCCAACTCTCTTAACGTGTATAATTGCTTCAATATTATCCATAACTTGGATGATATCGATGATTTTTGATCTGATATGAATGATTTTAATTATTTTCGAAAGGATTTGATGATTAAATCTACTCTAACTGAATGATATTCGACCTAATGTGATGATGAATGATGAATTTGATAAATGATTCTGATGGTTTTTGGATCGGATTTGAATGATTTTCGAACATAATGTGGATCGTGAACTGTTATTTGATGATTTTTGGATCGGAAAAATTCAAAATTCATCATAATGTGGATCGGAAAAATTTATCATTCAATGGATTATTTGATGATTTTTGGATGTGTCCTGTGTGTGTGGAGGGAGAAAAAATGTGGATCGTGGCTTGTTAATGTGGGTGGATCGTGAACTGAGAAGGAAAGAGGAAAATTTTAGGGAAAAAAAGCTTTTATATTTGACCAAAATGTCCTTTTAGTGTAAATATCAGACTTGATCTTGGTCGTTAGATGAATATAGATTGGATGGCTTGGATCTTGTCATTTGATCTTTGAAAAGAATGTGTTCTACATGGATCTCACCTCAATCTCTTATAACTTCTATTGACTAGGTTTTGAGTAAATCCCTTATAAATATGGATCATAATTGCATGAAAAAACATATAAAAAATAATAAACACTTAGGACATTCACTATGGTAAAGCTTTTGTAAAGGTTTATAAATAATTAATGTCATTAATTCATAAATCTTTTGATTGTATAAACCTATTTCCACTATACTTAAATATCTTAAAGCTTTGTAAACATCTTGCATATTGCAAACACATTAAATTTTGGAGAGGTTTAATATCTTAGACCTTTTTATTCCATGTAAGCATAAACTAGGTTTCCACTATGGTTAACAAAATAAACCTCTTCATAGTATTATAAACCTTTTTATAAACCACCATAGTGGATAAAACAAGAACAAGCACTTGGCTTTATCCCAAAGAGGTATTCGTGCAACCCAGGCATAGGGTCAAATAATATTTTTTGAAAAGTGATTACACGACTTTAAATGATATCCGGTAAGCATCTTTGGTAATTAGCTAGGCTATTGATTATCTTTACCCTGTTATGGGCCTACCAACAACTAACAATCAAAGAAGATTATTTTGTAATAATCAATGGTTGTTGCTGCTGTGAAACACATGGCTTCAAACTTTGTCAAGCTTGACAAGTTTGAAGGGGTAGACTTTAGAAGATGGCAGAAGAAGATGCACTTCTTGCTTTCCAGCATGAGTGTGGTGTATGTGCTCACTACTCCTATTCCTGAAGATGGTGAGGATGCTACCGTGGAACAACTCAGGAAGAGGGCCAAGTGGGATAGTGATGACTATGTTTGCAGAGGTTTAATGCTAAAAGATATGTCTGATCCTTTATTTGATATTTACCAAAATATTAAATCTAGAGAAGAACTATGTGATTCCTTAGAGGTCAAATATATGGCTGAGGATGCATCAAGTAAGAAGTTGCTTATAAGTAATTTCATAAATTACAAAAAAATTGATTCAAGACCAGTTATGGAACAATACAATGAACTTCTTGGTATACTTGGAACGTTTACACAACACAAAATGAACATGGATGAGGCCATTTAGGTCTCTTATATAATTGACAAACTTCCTCCTTCTTGGAATGATTTCAAGCACACCTTGAAACATCTAAAAGAGGAGTTAACTCTTGTTGAGTTGGGCAGTCACTTGCGCATTGAGGAGTCCCTCAGGGTGCAGGAGAGTGATAAGCTAAAGGGAAACAATGTTGTTGGTCTACAGTAATTGGACGTGGTTGTGTAGATCTTAGATTTAGTTTTGGAAAGATTGTTTCATTGTTTACTGTTTTGCATGTTCCTAATATAAGGAAGAATTTGGTTTCAAGTAGTATTTTGAATAAATGTGGTTATAAACAGGTTACTGAATTTGATAATTTTGTTTTGTCTAAACATGGTGTGTTTATTGGTTTTAGCTATTTGTTTAATCAAATGTTCAGGCTTAATATTGTTAATGATATTGGTAATTCAGCCTTTATGTCAACCTTTAAACTCAATGATTCAATCTTATGGCATGCTAGACTCGACCATATCCACTTTACGAGGATGCAAGATATGTCTAAAGATGGGTTAATCCCAGCTTTTGACATGGACACTAAAAAATGTAAGACTTGCATGCTGACCAAAATAACTAAGAAACCATTTCAAAATATAAAACGTGAAACTAAAGTTTTGGAGCTGATACATAGTGATTTATGTGATTTGCATGCTACTCCCTCATTAGGGAATAAGAAATACTTTGTGATATTTATTGATGATGCTTCTAGGTTTTGCTATGTGTATTTATTACATACTAAGGATAAAGCATTAGGCTAATCCGTAATCATTTAGAAAGAAAGTAAAGTACTTGCGTCCATAAGTAAAAACTAGCAATGTATCTCACCTCGAGATTTGTAAAACAGTGATAAACAAGTAAAAAGTATTGATTTTAGGAAAATCAACAAATAAAATCGTCACAACAAGTCCGACGCGTAACCAATTTAATTATGGGTCGATTTAGAATAATGCAAGCGAAATAAAATGATGCACTATATTTTATAACATTGTATCACCACCTAATAGTTTGCGTTTTAGTTTTATAAATCAAAATAATGTTTACATCAAGTTCGCCACTTAATATATAAGTATCCACATTTGTAATATTTTCTAATAGTCAAAAATTAATTATAGTCTAATTAGTTTAAAAAATAATATTTATAAAGTTTTTGACGCGTATAAATATTATATAAGTGATACTATAATATTTTCTAAGGTTTTTATAGCTCAAACGGGCCCGAAAACGCCCGAAAACCCCAAATTAATTTCCTAAAAGCTCCTATTATTTAATAAAATATGTGAAGGAAACTTGTTTAATTTTCAGAAAAATAGTCCAACTTTAACGGAGTGTATCTCCTTCGGTATAAACATTCATGACTCGACAAAAGTCTCTTATTTTAGGAAAAAATCATTTCGGACAAGTTTTCTTTCATACACTTTAGCCGATTCGGACCCGAAAGAGGTCAAAACTTGATTTTAAAAACTAGACAGAATGTCCGAAATTTGTTTTTCGTCAAACTTAATTCGGCTATAACTTCTTCGTTATAAGTCTGTTTTTCGCGTTCTTTATATCAAAATTTGCGTAACGACATAAGCTAACATATTCTTAGAGTTTTAACTTGCCAAAACTTTTTAAGCCACCCTTATTACACAAACTGTTTTGGATAGCATCTACATTAGGTCGAAATCTAGCCGAAAATCACCACAACTTCCCTAAGGGCCTAATCTAACCTATCTCCATTCACTACTATTAACCTCGTTTTTAGAAAATTAATGGTCATTATATATTCCTGAGCCTTATATAGGAAAACGTAATTTACGGGAATTACATTTAAGCTAATTGGGCTTAGGTGTCGGGCTAAAGCCCATTGGTTCGGCCTAAGAAAGCCTACACGTCCCAAACTTGAAGTCCATCTATCTTGTAGTATAAATACCACCCTCCTAGCATGTTAGGAGGGTGTTTGTTACATTTTCTTTCATAGTAATCTTCTAATTTTCTTTCTTTTATTTCTTTCTCTAAACCCTCTTTCTCTCTCTAGATTTTATGGTTTTCGTGTGTGTGATGATGATATGATATAAGCTAACATGTGATGATATGATATAATAGGGTTTCCTCTACGTCTAAGAGTAGTTGCATCAAGAATAAAGAAGTTGAAGTAGAAGATCACCATAGGAATTTACTGCTTTCTAAGAATAAGAAACATATGTCATCTGAATGTAATAACATTAAGCTTGCTATTCGGAATGATAAATCTGAAATTGTTTGTGCTATGTGTAAGCAATGTTTAATCACTTCTAATCATGATGTCTGTGTGCTTAATTATATGAATGTCATGAATTCTCGTGTGAATAACTTCAATGCTAATGTTTCAAACACTGCAAATAAAAAGAAACATAAGCCAAAGGTTAAGAAACCTAAGAAGTTAGGGTCCAAAGAAAGACTTGTTTCACCAAAGCCTAGTGAACCTAGAAATTGCCTTAGGTGGTCACCAACTAGAAAAATGTTTGACCTTAAAGGAAAAATAGTTGTATCCAGTGAATCTACGTGTCAATCTGATAGCTCTAAAGGTGATTATGCATGTACTTCTAACCCTAAGGAAACTACAAGAAAACGGTTTCCAAATTCTATTTTTTCTTTGGCAGGTCGTTCAAATCTGTTTATGGCGCGTAGACTCGGGATGCTCAAAGCATGTGACAGGAAATCTGAAGCTTCTTATAAATTTTGTCTGGAAGTTTCTGGGAACGGTTCACTTTAGAAATGATCATATTGCTACAATTCTGGGTTATGGTGATCTTCAATGGGAAAATATATTGATCACCCGGGTTTATTTCATTAAAGGCTTGGGGCACAACCTGTTCTCAGTTAGTCAGTTTTATGATTCAGATCTAGAGGTCGCTTTCAGAAGGAACTCCTGCTTTGTAAGAAATCTCGAAGGCGTTGATTTGTTGAAAGGAAATCGTACAACAAACCTTTACACAATCAATCTCCAGAAATGGCCTTTGCATCTCTAATTTGCCTCTGATATGTCGTTGTGTGATGTTTATTTTTATGATTCAAGTTTTAAATTTATATTTTGCCGACTTAACCAAAAACAACACTTTAACGGGTAGTGTACTCGGTCGGTGGTAGATTTGTGGTAAGTAGGGTGTCGAACACTAGAAGCGAGGTTAAATCTCACAATTTATTTATATTTTGGTTATCTAATCTAAGTTAATTCTAATCTAAGTCAAACCTATGCTAATCCTATGTTAGTTATAATCCTAATTTTAATAGGTAAAAGGGAGTTTTCAGCATGAGAGACTGGCACGGGTTTGGTTAGTAACTACAATCAATTCAAGACACTTTAACCCACACAAGCAAATTAACAGAAGATAAAAGAGCGGTCGAGCCTTATGATAGAAAACTATATTAGCCATCACTAATCCGATAAGAAGTTGGTTTGTTTATTCAGTGCAATGATTACTTATCTCGAAGAGGCATATCATTCTTAGACTTAGGCGGGACTTCATTCTAAGACCTAGACACATTAATTCTATCATAATTAAAGCACCCGCATAAAGCATCCTTATTTGCTGATTATAATCTATCTTAGGGATTAAAGCAATGGTGATCTTGTTAAACCCTAGCTCATAGAGACTTTACCCACTTACTGCTTAATGGTAATTTATACACTAGTAGTCCACTTGTCCAACTATCCAATGGAATCAGAACATTATTTGTTGAATTATCTAGATTCACCTACTAGTCAACATGTTCAATAAACCAAAGGCAATTTCTGTTAACTAGTTAAGCCAGAAGCGTATCCTTAGCACGATTTTAGAAGGACAATACTTGTGATCCTATGATTTTAGATGTATAAATCACTATATGGAGAGCTATCCCGGCATTTAGATTACTTGGTCCGTATCACTAGATCTAGTTGAATGATAGGTCGCATACAAAAGCACGTAAACAAGTATAAATTGATAAACATAAACAAGCATACAACAATAAATTAAGCAATCGAGATATAAACAAAACCAAACATTCAGATCTTCATAATAATGGCTAATACCCGAAGGTATTAGCCTTCAAACATCATAATTAATACACGAGTAATTGTTTTAGCCAAAGTAAACTAACCGAGTTAACGAATGATACCAAAAACTGAATGATTACAAAAGTATAAGAAGTTACACGTTGTCTTCTATGGATTGGTATGCGTTGCAAGACCTCTTCTGCTCTTTTTCTCCTCTTTTGTCTGAGCCAACGTAAGACAAAGCATTCACTTAATTATCGCTAGATTTTTGGAATCTACTTCTCCTCGTCGAACTTGTCAATCCGCCTTTCTAGAATATCTTGATATAGGCCTCTGCACAACACGGAGGCCGCTCCTTTTTTTTTCGTCCTATTACTATTCAAATAGAGGATTGGTTCTGTGATCTGATTGGATAGCTTTTTCCTGATCGAAAACGATGGGAAGGGCAAGTTGGAAAAGACATAAAATCATGATGTAACCGAAAACCCATGTAAGCACGAGATTGGACAGTTGTGATTGCGCTTTCACCTAGAAATCCGGCTTCTATTGAACTAACTTACTTACATTGCAAGAAAGACGAAGACAGAAGGAGCGAAGCCGATCTCTAAAAATCTGCTTTTGTGGTTTAGGTATCGAGAATATGATTTAGCACACTTAAAACTCATTTTTTGAGTTTTCTATTTATACTGTCTGGAAGTCGGTTTGATACGGTGTATCTAATGGGTTGGATACGGCGTATTGGAGTTTCTTGGAGTAGGGACCACGTTTGATATCTTCCAGAATCTTCACATACTATATCTTCAATACGGCGTATTGGTCTTCTCTGGATACGGCGTATTGAGCTTGTTTCCTTCGTGGTCTTTGGTGAGTGTAAGCACGGATACGCCGTATCTTCCTTGATGGATACGGCGTATTAGTAGTTAGAATCATTAATCTTCAAAATATCTTCGTTTAAGCTCCAAAATGCGTGGCTTTTGCTAATATTCACCAAGTACTCCATAATTACTGCAATTCTCAAATATAAACAATTAAGTAACAATTCTTTGCAATAACTATACAAAATGGGTTAATAACATAGGATAAATGATGTTGTAAAATAGACGTTATTTGTGTCATCACACACGTAGTATAAGTACTAGTATAGTAATCCACTTCACTAGTGGGGTTAATCCGAAGATCGACCATGAGTATTATAAATAATACCCTAATGCACTGTGGTGAACTTTACGAGAGATATATCCGAATATAACACATTTAATGAGAAACATAATCATATATAACAGATAGAACATGTATTCACTCTCATAGAAACATAATCAATTTCATATTAAAAGAACTAATAAGCGCGAGATTAAGAAAGTCAAACTTGGTCAACAGTCAAAGTCAATGGTCAACGATCAAAGGTCAACGACATAGTCAAACTCAACGGTCAAAATTCATACACATGGTGAAACTAAGTCAAAGATCTAATCTTCTAAGTTAAAGGGTTTTAGATTAATTTTACAAGATATTTTTAAATCGTATAAAATTTACATAATTAATTATATCCGTTTTAATCCTAATTTAAATAATTCATTCTTTTTTGTAGTTTTGAAAACGTTAATACTTTTTGAAAAAGTTATTAAGTTTGAACACTTCAAAAATTTGTGAATGTTAGGAATACGAAAGTATCGGTCGCTTCCATTAATATCATTAGATAGCTCGTTAAGTAATATTTGGAACCTTAATAGGTTAGCTTAGGAAAAGCCCATGGAAAGCCCATGGACAAGGCCACATAGCTGACCATATGTAAGGATATATAAACTCTTTCCATGCTATGGAAAAGGTGTTGGTTGTTCATTTCTTACACATAGTAACATAATATTTTCTTTTGTACTTTCTCTCTCTAAGTGATCATCCAACCACCTATCTTTCTCTCTCTAAACACTCTTCATTGAATCCATACCTTATGTGCATTAAAATATTCTACAATTGGTATCAAGAGCCATGAGGTGATTGTGTAGGTCTTGTGTGCGTTTTGTAGGTGTTCTTTAGGCGTGTTTTGGTTCGAACAATATCCAAAGATTTTAATCTTTTGTAGGTTTCCAACTATAAAGTTTGATACTTCCTTGTTCTATTACCTTAGTATAGTCTAGTTGTACAAGAAAAACCTTAGTAAAACTTTGAAATCTTGATCTTTTTAAGATTTTTTTCGAAAAAGAGGGTTTTTGTACTTGAATCTTGATTTTAAAATTTTCGTATAAAAA
The DNA here is from genome assembly GCA_026074375.1 of Tanacetum coccineum. Taxonomy (NCBI): domain Eukaryota; kingdom Viridiplantae; phylum Streptophyta; class Magnoliopsida; order Asterales; family Asteraceae; genus Tanacetum; species Tanacetum coccineum. The sequence continues at coordinate 13,247 of BQNB010124167.1, forward strand.
ACGTTAAAGCTTGTGTTTTTAAGGTTCTAATAGTCTTAGATAGGTAATAAGTACAAGAAAAATCGGGTAAAAACATCAAAAAGTGAGTCTTTTTAAGATTTTTGTGTTTTGAGATTCGAAGGTGTGTAGGCGAATTATACAATTTCAACAGGTAAATTATACATATTTCATTTGGGCGATTTATATGTTACTTGCTTAGGTGACTTATACGTATATTTGTAAGCGAGTTATACGTATTCCTTTAGGCGAGTTATACGTATTCTTCTAGGCGAGTTATACGTATTTATTTAGGCGAATTATACGTATCTCATTGGGAGAGTTATACATAAATCTTCAGGCAATTTATACGCTTTGCTTGGGAGAATTATACGATTTGCTTGGGAGATTTATACGATTTGCTTGGGAGAATTATACGCTTTGCTTGGGAGAATTATACACTTTCATTAGGAGAATTATAAGGTTGTTCTTTGATTTGTAAAATCCCGTGTATTCCAAAGACTCAATCACTTTAATCAAATCTCACTTTAACACAACAACCTCCAATCACTGTACGATCATCTTTCATCTTAATCACATATCAAATCAAAATGGATTCAATGATTCCAATTGGACAAAGGAATACTCTTGCTGAGTACATGATACTCTCTGGTGCTGACAATCATCCACCAATGTTAGACAAAGACCTGTATGATTCTTGGAAAAGTAGAATGGAACTATACAAGCAAAACAGAGAGAATGAAAGAATGATACTTGAATCAGTTGAACATGGTCAACTAATTTGGCCTACAATTGAAGAAAATGGGGTGATCAGGACAAAGAAATATGCTGAATTGTTTGCTACTGAGAAAATTCAAGCTGATTGTGATATGAAGGAAATTAATATCATTCTTCAAGATCAACCAACTGATATCTATTCACTTGTTAATCATCACAGAGTTGCCAAGGATCTATGGGAAAAAGTTCAATTACTAATGCAAGGTACCTCATTGACAAAGCAGGAAAGAGAGTGTAAACTGTATGATGCATTTGATAAGTTTGCTCACATCAAGGGGGAATCACTTCATCAGTATTACTTGAGATTTACACAGCTAATGAATGACATGAACATTTGCAAAATAAAACTGGAACAATTTCAAGTTAATACCAAATTCTTGAACAGTCTTCCACCTGAATGGAGTAAGTTTGTGACCGATGTCAAGCTTGTAAAAGATTTGCTTACTACTAACTTTGATCAGCTTCATTCATAACTTGAACAACACCAGATCCATGCCAATGAAGTCCGTCTCATGCGTGAACGCAATCAAGATCCACTTGCATTAGTTGCAAATCATCAAATGACACCATCTCACTTTAACACTTATCAGTCTTCATACAACAATCCTCAATTTCAACAATAAAAATAGTTTTCACCATCTCACTCTCCTCAATATGGATCAACTCATCCCACACAACATTACTCAACTACTTATCCATCCACACCACTTGTAATCACTTATCTATCAACACCGTATCCAAATGCTTACTAATCAACTGTTCATCAAGAGGCTTATCCACAACCACAATATGTTCCTCAAATTGAATATACTGTCTCCACAGTAAATCAATAGACACACCTTGTTGAATTTCCTTAAATAGACCCCGGTCTAGCAGTTCTTGTGTTTAAGCAATGAGATGACCCTATTGATACCATTAACAAAATGATGTCATTTATGTCTACTGTAGTCACCTCTCGTTTCCCATCTACCAACAATCAGCTAAGAAACTCATCCAACCTAAGACAACAAGGAACTAATCATGATGGAAGAGTGATTGTTCAACTACTTTAGGGGAGACAAAATTCTTATGCTGCTGGTACTTCTGGAACATGAATTAATACGTCAGGAACAGGAGGGAATTATTCAGGTCAACAAAGGGTTGTGAAGTGTTTTAACTGTCAAGGGGAATGTCATATAGCAAGAAAGTGCCCAAATCCAAAGAGGAAAAAGGATGCTACATGGTTTAGGGATAAAGTTCTATTGCTTGAAGCACAAGGAAATGGTAAAGTTCTTAATGAGGAAGAATTGGAATTCTTGGTAGATCCTGGTATTGCAGAAGGTCCAGTTACACAGTCGGTCATCACACAAAATGCAGCTTATCAAGCAGATGATTTGGATGCATATGATTCTAATTGTGGCGAGATCTCTAGCTAAAGCAGTTCTTATGGCCAATTTGTCTAGTTACGGATCATATGTTCTCTCTGAGATACCTCACTCTAAAAACACTCACACTGATATGCTAAATCAAAATGTGCAAGAGAGGCCGTATTCTAAACCTTCTCATTTTGTGGAACATCCAGAGAATGAGATACATAGTGATAGTAATATCATTCCGTACTCTCAGTATCTGATTGAATCACAAAATGCAGCTGTTCAGGATACAAATTCTTCTGCATAACAAGATGCCTTGATATTATCTGTGTTTGAACAATTGTCAAATCAAATAACTAACTGTAACAAGGTCAATAAGGATAATCTAATTGCCAATGAATCATTATCTGCTGAGCTTGCAAGATACAAAGAACAGGTAAAATTTCTAGAAGAAAGACAATATGTAGATTTAAAAACAGATTCAATCCGCGCAAACTATGCATATGCTCACGAAACCACAAGTTTTCTATGATAACAACCTGAAACAAGCTCTTTGTTTTCAAAATCCTTTCTATCTTAAGAAAGCTTAGCAGATTAGGCCAATGCTTTATGATGGTAATGTTATTACTAAGGAAACCAATGTGATTTCAATTACTGATTCTGAAGAGACTTTGATGCTTGAGGAAGAGAGTCGATCCAAAATGCTTTTAAAACAAAGTGATCCAGTGGTCTTAGAAAATAAATTTAACACTAAACCAATTAATTATGTTGAGTTAAATCGATTATCTAAAGATTTTGGTAAACATTTTGTCTCATAACAAGAACTGTCTAATGAACAAGCTTTACACCCTAATACTGACCAATCTGCTTCTTCGCCTATCAAAATTGAGGCTCCTCGAGAACTTCCTAAGGTAAGCCTGGTTAATACAAGCCTTAAAAAGCTTAAATACCATCTTGGCCAATTTGACAATGTGGTGCAAAAGTGAATCACGCCCAATGCTTTAACAGAAGGGGAATAGGGGTTTGAACATACTTAAGCTGTTTTTCAAAAAGAAATAATTCCATTTTTAAAGACTTTAAAAGACATATTTAATGTTTTTGATAAAAATCTTTTAAATGAGGTAATGGAAGTTCAAACAGTTTTTGACCAGATGGAAGCTGCTGTTCAATAGTATCATGTGGACAAACAATGCTTTGAAATTCAAAAGAAATAATTTTTGATTGAAAACGATCGACTCTTGGATCAAATAATTTCTCAAGATATTGTGAATATTGCTGTGAATTCTTCGTTGGATATAAATACTTCTGTGAATGTGAATTCTTCTATTGCTATGAATGATTCTGTGAATTATGTGGAAATGTGCAACAAGTGTCTCGAACTTGAAGCTGAGCATATCAAACAACACAACATGGTTGAAAAAGATGAGTATAATAAACTTTCGAAACGCTTTTCTGAACTTGAACAAAACTGCATTTCTCTTGAAGTTGCAATGCAACTCAATAAAGAAATTTTTCAAAAGAATTACACATTTGTCAACCAAACTTAACATTTATTTGATTAATTGTTTAATTTGAACAATTTGAAAGCTGAGCTTCAAGCAAAAGACACAACAATAAAGAAGTTGAAAGCAAACATTAAACGTTTGAATAAAACTTCCACCACAAACAGTGTGAAAAAGGACATAGATGAGATTGAGACAATCAACATAGAACTAGAACATAGGGTGACAAAACTAATTGCTGAGAATGAGCATTTGAAACAGACTTATAAGCAACTCTATGATTCAATTAAACCATCACGTGTTCAGGCTAAAGAACATGATGAATTGATGTGTCGTCGTGTAGGTTGTTATTTATTATCAAGTTTTACTATTTATTTTATGCCGACTATACCTAAAACAACAGTCTAACGGGCAGTGTACCTGATAAAATGTAGCTTCGTGGTAAGTAGGGTGTCGATCACTGAGAGTGGAAGTTAACTCTTAATTCTACCAGTATTTTATTTACCTAGGTTTAGTACTAATCTAATCTAATTATTCTAATTAAATCTAATTAAACCTAAACTAACGCAGAGGGGGGTTTTCAGCCTGAGAGACTGGCACGAGTTTAGTTCTAATTATACTATGGTGATGACAAATAACGCACACAAATTAATAACAAAAGATTAGGAAGCAGTCAAATCTGAGGAAAACATATTAGCCAGTTTAATATAATAATATGCCTTGATTGTCTATTCGTGCAATGATTGTATTAATTCGTTGGTGGTATATCATTCCAAAGTTAGGTGATCTTCTCCCTAGACTTGAGGTTTGTCGCTAGTTAATCTTGACACAATTAACCTAAACCCGCATAAAGCTCACACCGTTGATTATAATATATCTAGGAAACTATATTGGTGGTTATATTGCCTCCTAGCTCACTTGCTTAATGGAAATTCATATACTAGTAGTTCACACCCACTAAACTACCAATGGAAACAGGACGTTATGTGTAATCCTAACTCACCGGCTTAGTCTACCTATCCACTTAACCATAGATTGAAACATGGCTTTCTATTGGTGATCTTATTATTTTAGCTATATGAATCAGTGTTATATGTTTCTATCCCAGACTCTTAGCCTACGCCCAAACAACACCGAAGTTGCAGCACATTAAATATGTAGGACTAGACTCAGTTGAATGATAAGGAAAACACATAATTAAGCACATAAATGGGTATGAAGTGATAAACATAATCAACATGCAACGAATAAAGAACAATCGATATAAAGACAAATGAAAACATTATATTATCATAAACATGGCTAATACCTAAAGGTATTAGCCGATAGTCATTGTAACAATACACGAAATCATAGATGAACGATTAAACATAATGCTAACCGAACGCGTATAGTGGAGTGTAGAGATTACGAGAGTTTTCCTATCGATTAGACAACTTTATAGGACCTTCATGGCTTCATAGATCTTCTGAAAATCGAATTTAGTGGTAAAAAGCATACACTCATTCGTATTTAGGGTTTGGTATTTATAGACTCTAAAAATTGGTCGATACGGCATATTGAAAAACTCAATAAGGCGTATTGGATGACTTGGCATGGGCTCCAAGAATAAAATAATCCAAAATTCTTGATCTGTTTTGGATTGCCATATCCGACTTATTGGATACGGCGTATTGACCAATACGGTGTATTGGGTTTTTGGATATGGAGTATTAAGCAATATGAAGTATTGGTTCTTCGGATACAGAGTATTGACCAATACAGAGTATTGAGGTTTTGGAAATGGAGTATTGGCTGAAAATGTATTTTTCTTGATATTTGACCAAAGTATCATACACGGCGTATCTATGGCGTATTCTTCAAAGTCATGCAATGGTCTTGAGTTCTTCCAAGTCTTTAGATACGGCGTAGTGATGTCAGAATCATCGACTTTCTGAAACTCTTCGTTTATGCTTCAAAACACGTCTTTTTCTCCATCTTTTGCCAACTACTCAATAATTACTGCAAATAACAAATATAAACAATTAAGTACCAATTCTTGCAATAATTATACAAAATGGGTTAATTACATGGGATAAATGATGCTATAAAATAGACGTTATTTGATGTCATCAAATATCCCCCCACTTGTCCTCAAGTAGCATTTAGAAGTTTATAAAAATATATCCCTAAGGATATTTTCCGTTAAAGCATTTATTTGATCTATTACAAGTACACAACCAAACACCTCACGAAATAGGAAGATGAAAACACTCAAATCACTCAACTAATCTATGTGGTAACATGTAACTAATTCGCTCAATTACTCGGTCGTGACGAGTATTCTATCATAAGCTTGACAAGGATACACATCTCTACCGCTGAAGCTAAGGAGTAACAAGTTTATAAAGGTAAATATAGGTTTATATGATATGGCTTAGGGTTGATCATTCTACAATCTTTCACCAGAAGTACCACTCCAACAAGGCAGCTGAAGCACACATACATGGTCGTAACGACATAATAGACATGTGTGTTCGATCACATCCTCATTCGAATTTAACCAACGATTAGGATAAAGAATGATATAGGCCTTCTAACTTTCACCAAAAGTCGTAAATGTAACATCCGAGAATTTTTGAAATTTCGAATGACGATTTTACCCTTTGACTTTTTGGGTCTAACTTGACTTTTTGACTTTTGGTCTTTTATTGTCTCGTAAAAACAATTACCGCATGACCGGTAAAATTTTCAGAACATATTTCAAATAATAAATCATATTTATTATTATATTTCCCAAGTGGAAGTTATTTTTAACTTATTTAGCTTGAAAACGAAAAAGATATATATTAATTAATTGTTGACGTATCAAAAACGAACCACTAAATCATGTTTTCACAACTCGGACTCTAAATCAATTTGATGTAAAACGACATTCCTGACAACTTTTTAGTTTTGCCCGCGACCCGAAAACGAACAGAAAGTGACTGAAATGCCCTCGCAAGATTTAGAAACGAGAAAATAATTAAATTATATTTAATTTACACTTTTTATTAAATAAAAATATTTAATAAATTAGTCATCATTTTATTCGAAAACGTTTGTTGATAACGCGAATATACGGGTTA
>BQNB010124168.1:0-19981 GCA_026074375.1 Tanacetum coccineum
GGGTATGCCTAAATGCATTTTATTGCGAAACGTAATCACTTTACGCAACCAATAAAAATAAAATGAACAAAGTTAATAATTATCCTCAAAATAATTACTTAACCCTTGCTTGATGTAAACACTTAATTGTTTGATGCCCGTTTACATTGAACGCTAATTTTTAGCTTACACGATTTTACTTAATACATGAAATTACAAGCAAACGCGTACGACACTAAAAATAAATAGTAGATTTATCGATGTCGTTAATGACTTGAAAACACAGGGTGTTATAGACTTCCCCCGTTAAACGAGCCTTGTCCTCAAGGCTTACGATGCAGCACTTGACAACGGTGCGTTCTTGGTGAAGAGGTGTGGGTATTTCTTCTTGAATTGCTCTTCACGTTCCCACGTGAACTCAGGACCTCTCTTGGAGTTCCATCAAAACTTGACTAATGATATCCGCCTTCGCTTCAACTGTTTAACTTCACGGACCACTATTTCTACTGGTTCCTCAATAAAATGAAGCTTGTCATCAAGATGAAGTCCATCCAACGGAACGGCTAATGGTTCGTCGACATGACACTTTTTCAGGTTAGACACATGGAATGTATTATGAACTCGGCTCAGCTCTTCAAGAAGCTCGAGCTTGTAAGCAACCTCTTCGACCTTTTCTAACACCTTGAAAGGTCCAACATACCTGGGGTTTAACTTCCCCCGTTTGCCAAAACGTACAACCCCTTTCCAAGGTGAAACTTTAAGCATAACTTTATCCCCGACTTGAAATTCCATTGGCTTACGCTTTAGATCGGCGTAACTCTTTTGTCGATCACGAGCGGCTTGCATCCTTTGCTTGATCTGGATGATTTCAACTTCAGTCCAACTAACAGGTGAACGAAACTTTCGACCATAAAGTGCTTCGAATGGATTGCAGCCTTGATGCTTGGATGATAGCTATTGTTATATTGGGGAGAACTCGGACTAATGGCAAATGGTTAACCCAACCCTTTCCAAAGTCGATCGCACAAGCACGCAACATATCCTCGAGAGTTTGAATGCTCCTCTCGCTTTGCCCGTCTGTTTGTAGATGGTACGCAGTACTCATATCCAAATTTGTACCCAAAGCGTTCATGAAGTGGCCTCCAGAAATGGATATGGCGGAAATCTCGGGTCACGATCACAAATGATTGAGACGGGTATTCCATGTTCTCGTGACACCTCCTTTAGGATACAATGTTGCACTAGTTTATACAACAAGGTCAGTCTCTCTCATCGGTGTATCGTGAAGATCGCAGACTTAGTATAAGTCGTTAGTCAACAATCACCCCAAATGATGTCGTTAACCTTGCGGACGTCTTAGGAGCTTAGTAACAAAAATCCATAGTGATGGTTTGTCCCACTTCCATTCCAGGTATCTTGGGGTTGTACCAGCAATCATGATGGTCTTAGAATGTTAGGCCTTGACCTTAGCACAGGTCAAACACTTGATAAAAATAAGTGGCTATGTCGGCTTTTCATTGGTTGGGCCCCCTAATTAGCTTACTTCATGTCTTGGTTACATTTTGTCGGAACCCGGATGATAGAGTATTTTTGATTTGTGGGATTCGTGAATGATTCACAGTCTGCAAATCGCCATAACAAAGGTAACAGCTCCATGCATTGAGGCTCAGGGTTCCATATGCACGTGGTTCCAACTTTTGTTCTCTAATCGCCTCTGGATTTTTAGCGTTTTCAATCAAATCATTCCCCAACGTCTTCACTCTTAATGTTCTCTGGTTTTCGCGCTTCTTTCTGAGCATTTAAGATCTGTTTGGGAAGATCCAAGCTAATTGTCATGACTAAGGCTCAAACTCTTAACGGTGGTTCTCGTTCTTTCCTGCTCAAAGCATCAGCAACGACATTTGCTTTCCCCGGGTGATAACGAATATCACAATCGTAATCACTTAGCAACTCTAACCATCGTCATTGCCTCATGTTCAACTCTTTTTTTGATTAATAATGTGTTGCAAAAATCTTGTGATCGGTGAACAACGTAACTTAGTTCCATATAAATAATGTCTCCAGATCTTAAGAGCGAACACCACTGCACCAAGTTCTAAATCATAAGTCGTATTGTTCTTATCATGAAATCTTCAACTGGCGTGGATGCATAAGAAATCAATTTTTCTCCTCTACATCAACACAGCGCCCAAAACCCTTCTTGAAGCGTCGCAGTATGGCGATTTTTGAATATCTTCGCTTCCTTTCAGGTAATGCAAGGATTGGTGCATGCATTACTTTTGCTTCAACTGTTGAAAAGCTGCATCTTGTTTATACGACCCACTCCAAACTTGACCTTCTTTTGAGTAAGCTTAGTCATTGGTTTGGCGATCTTTGAAAACCCTTCAATGAATCTTCGGTAATACCCAGCAAGACTAAAAATTGACGATCTCGTTGCGTGACTTAGGAGATGTCCAAATCTTTAATGATTCAATCTTGATGCTGGATCCCATGAATTCCTTTCACTATCGATCACGTGACGAGGCAACTGTACTTGGGAATCCAAAATTCACATTTGAAAAACTTGGTAAAACTCCTCCTTCTTAAGCTTTTTCTAAGGTTGGCTTAAGGTGTTCTTTATGTTTCTTTATTGTTCTTCGAATAAATCAGTAATATCGTCAATAAAGATAATACAAAATTTATCTAGTGATGGTTTGCAAACCCGATCATAGGTCAATGAATACTGGCAGGTGCGTTTGTCAAACTCCAAACGGCTAATTGAAATTCGTTAATGGATAACGAGTTTGGAAGGGCAGTCTTCGGAATGTATTTTCTTGAACCCTCACTTTGTGATATCCTGCATTAGCGTCAGAGTTTAGAGTAGTCACTCGTCCCATGGAGCTGTTCACATAAATTTCATCAATTCTTGGGAGCGGATAACGGTTCTTCACGTTGGTTTTTTCAATTATTCCCCAGGTAATCAATGCACATCGGTATGATCGTCTTCTTTTTGACAAACAAGGACGGAGCTCCCAGGTGTGAGGAATTGGGTCTTATAAAGCCTTAGTCGGATAGCTCTTCAGTTGCTCAGATAACTCTTTCATTTCGGAAGGCGCCCAATCGATAAGGTGACAGTGCTATAGGTGCTAAAGCACAAGGTACCAAATAATTTGAAAACTACACTTGTCTAGTCGGAGGGAAGGACCCGGGCAAGTATTCAGGAAATACTTTAGGAAAGTCTTGAACTTATTGGTACGTCCTCAAGTCGATTCTTTCCAAACTTGTCTTCACAACCCCTCCTTTTGTAGTAACATGTGCCAGAATGATAGGAAACACTTTTTCCATCGTTACTTCTGCGTTTTTAGTGTCGCGAACTTGATGTTTAATGTGTCACATTTCCCTTGGGTACTTCCTTCAACGTGCCTTGATTATGGTATTTATTTCTCAGGGAATGCGATCAATCTTCCGGCAACACAATGGGACGCTTCGGTACTTCGCCAACCAATCCATACCGATTATAGCATCAAAACTACCAAGTTCTACAGGCATTAAGTTTATGTTGAATTGGTGGTTTAGGAAGTTAAATGTGCAACCCTTAAGTATAGTGTTTAACCCAATTATCCTCCTGTCAGCTAGTTCGACATCATAATAGTGATCTAGGGTAGATGGTGTGATGTCAATTTGGGAGTAAATTTTTTTCAGTAGACACAAAACTCATCGGCAACCGTATCAATAAGAATTATAAGCATAGCGGTTGTTTAGAGGAACGTACCCGCTAACAGACGTTGTCTGGGTTTGCCCCCGCATTTCTAACCACATACACCTTCGCTAGAGCCCTGTCATTACCAGCTTGATTACCACGGTCATTGTTTCTCAGTTTTGGGCAGTTTCTTCTAAAATGTCCTTGAGCTCCGCACTCATAGCAACCATTTCCCTTCTGATTATTATTGTTGTTGTTGCGGTTGTTGTTGTTAGCATTTGCAGGTCGGCTTCTACAATCCTTGGCCAGATGGCCAACCCTCTTGCAGTTACTGCACTTAGGTAGACAAGGACCTTCATGATTGTAATTACACTTGGAACACAGAGGTTTAGACCCGGCGTATGATTTCCTGTCACTATTGCCTGCAGTGTAGGCCTGGCCTGTGTTCTGCCTCTTATTTTGTTGTTGTTGTTGATTTTGATTGTTTTGGGAAGTGTTTTCAAACTTCTCTTGTTTTTTAGCTTGTCTTTCTGCTATGTAACTACTTCTCTTGTCCATCAGTTCAGTGGCCATTTCAATAGCCTCTTGCATGGTCTTTGGCTTTGAAGCTACGATGTTTCCATGGATCATGTCGGGCAATCCTCCGACATACCTTTCAATTTTGTCTGACTCCTCAGGGAACATCCTAACACACAGAAGTGCTAGTTCTTGAAAACGTTGGTTGTACTTGACCACATCAGTACCTATCTATCTATTTCAAGTTCCATCAATTCCAGCCTCAAGCTTCTTTATTTCGTTTCGTGGACAATACTTGTCAGTCATCTTCTTCCTTAGATCGACCCAAGTCATTGAATATGCAACATCATGAGTAACAGTCATAACATGGGAATTCCACCATGTTAGAGCACTTGCTAAAAGAGTACAAGTAGAAAATTTGACCTGGTTTTCCACCGAGCAGTTGCTTATGCGGAAAACAGTCTCCATTCTTTCAAACCATTGGGTTAACTCAACCACTCCTTCAGTGCCCTTGAAATACAGAGGTTTGCACTTCATGAAATCCTGGTAAGTGCACTCTCGAGCAACGCGTTCAGATCCCCTGAACACGTTCCCGAAAGTATGGCTGTTCAATGCAATTTCCTGGTTGCGTTACGTGCTGCCAAAGCGGCACTGACACCTTGGTCAATCATAGCTTGGAGTTGAGCATTAGTGACCGTAGTGGTTGTGGTTGCTGTTGGGGCTGGTGTTGTTGTGACCGGTGTTGACCTTGTGGCTCGTTTTGGTGCCATTTTCTTCAATCACAAGAAAATACAATACCCGTTAGATTTCATAAAAATCTAACAATGGACATGACAATATCCATGTCTAAATAAAGTGAGATCAAATCTACAGTGAAATGTACAAACTGAATTGTACTATCAACAATATATACAAAATCGACATTCATTCACCCCCAAATTCGATTATAGACATGAATCAATACCACCTATTTCCATAAATAACTAGAAAAACATACATGATTGGTCTCAGATACAAAATGAATCACCTTGATTAGGTTACAAAAAAATATATACAGCTAAATCGCATAATTGCCGGGGGGGGGGAGTTACACGTAATACTTAGTAGGCTATATGGATAGTCTAATTAGAAATAAAAGTCTATAAGGATAGCTACCAAAACAAAAGATCTATACCGCCTGCTAGATGGGTGTAACCTAAAACTTAACAGACTGCATAGGTATCTACAATCATAACCAAGCCTGAGGAAACTGCTACCAGTGTCCTCAATGTTGTCAACGTGTGCTCCAGCTCAAATGCAGTGCAATGAGCTTCGACTAGCCAAGGCCTGAAGGTCTCCATACTCTCTGCTCGTAGCATGCTCTCTCTCCTCCCCAATACCTCAATCTCAGCTCTCACAACTTGCACGATCCTTCTGGGGATCGTGGTATGTCACTGTGTGAAACTCCAAACTCTCCTCTACTGCGGAACATCTACCTGGTATACTGACCCTCCGTTGACCATCTATAAGGCGGTCATCTTCCTCCTTCTCAGTATCTCAAAACCTGGTCTCCATAGTGTCTACAAAACTGCAATCGACTCTATGGGCCATAGTGGGTCCTGGCTGTCCTCGCTTAGCAGCTAGTGTAGCATATACTCTCTCTAACCTCACACCCAGGTCTAGGAGTAGTAAGTAGTAGTCTCTTCCGAGGCGGCATGTCAGCCTCGAGAATATTAACTCTACGGCTAGTAGATGGTACAGGTAGTGGTATAGGTAATACTGGTGGTGTCCCTGATGGGTGTAGTGAATGATAGAGGGATGATGCTACATCTCTCATCTCAGCCGCGAGTGCTCTAGGACTTAGGGGTCGAATGCGTGGAGATAAAAAGGATGGTGGTAGTAGAGGTGTAGGTGCCTCAACCTCAGCTGGCACTAAATCCTCAAGATGCTCAGGCTCCGGAATGTACACTGGTACATGATCCTCCAGCTCCATGGGATCATGTATATACTCTGGAGAACGTGGTGCCTGCTCCAGTAGCTGTCTGGCAGCCTCCTCGTAAGGATCCTCAGATGGGATACTCCATGATCGTGCCTCAGAGTGAACAGAAGTATAGGTAACAGCAGAATCAGCTGACATGACTACTGTGACCAGCAGAAATTGCTTATATGAGTATATTATATAAGACTCTTATAGCAATATACATTTATATCATAACATGTATATCAATTATGAATGCATCTAGTCCAACCAACTAATGCAATCATGTAGTGATGCATTATGTTTGCACATATGTATGTCCGTGTAACAAGGGGTTGAATTCTCTTTTGAAAACGGTTATAGGTCCAGCAATAACATTTGACCTGGTTCTCTTATAACCTGGCTCTGATACCATCTATAACACCCCTCAAATTGGGGTCGCAGCGGAATTAAGGTCGGAAAGTGTTACTTCTCAGGATCAATATAATACAAGATGTATTATAGAACAAACCAAAAAAGTCGTTTTTTAAAACTGTTACATTGGATTTTAACAAAGTATTTGTTTAATAAGCCGAAGCTTCACTTGTCCACTTGTTCAAAATCAAAGATTTCTAGCCCTACAGTCTATACAAAAATGTATTGCGGGAACAAAATCTTTATGCTTGATTATCCCAATCAAAACACCAATGTATCAGTTGTCCTCTTGCTTATTGATACCCTGAAAAAACATTGCTTTATTAAAACTTCAACAATAATGTTGGTGAATTCATAGTTTGATTAATATGTATGTTAGGGACCACAAGAATTCCCATGTGTATGTAATGCAACAGAATGCAGACATCATAAAATGTAATTCGTTTGCTCTAAGCTCATGATACTGATGCTTGACGTGTATGATTACCATTATTAATGGCTACATTGCCCGTGGTGATGTTCTAACCCGCAACATCTTATATTCGACATGGTATACGTTCGTTTGTCCAGCGATATCTAATCACCCGAACGGGGTTGTCAAACCCAATAGATCTATTCATAACATTCGCGCTCACAGTCCAGTAATTGACAGTTCATGATAATGGGCTTAGAATGGGTTATCGCTACTTAGGCAACACGTAATCCTAATATGAAACTTAACCACTTGTGTCCAGTTGTAAAACATTGCATGTTTCTCACCCCAAAAACTTTGTAAAACAAAAGCATGTAAAACGTGGGGCTATGAACTCACCTTGAGTGAGTAATGCCAAGTATTATCACAAATAACGCGTCCACGCGAATGATCAAGTTGGCAAACTATTTAATTATGGTCGTTTATAAGCACTAATTACATTAAGTACTCTACCTTGCATAAGTTCATATAGCTAATCACCTTATAAATGTTTGAGTGAAAACCATGTTTATTAAAATTAAAATGTTTCATAAACATACTTTTGATTAAAATCATCATATCTATCAAGATTCTAAATAGTTTCTTATGCCATCTTTTCAATAATTAATACGGGTTATCGTTATTTGACATTTTTATAATTTTGGTCCACTGTTGAACCAAGTAACTTTTACGTTAACACCAGACTGTCTGAGTTTTATTTAAATCGTATTTGTGTCGTAAACCCGTAAATGTCGTATTTTAATTCGGTCTATAGCTCGTTTTTTTTGAATTCTTTCGAGCAACGTTCCTCGTTAATGAAATATTTCTAGAAATCTTTTGAGGTTTACAAAAATATAACTTTTTGTCATGAATAGTGTTTTTACTGTTCATAGTTTATAAAATTATTTTTATAAACTTTTAATTACGAAAACCCGCGAAATTATAATGATTGTTATAAAATGAAAAATATGATCTTATCTTTTAGAATCCTAAAAAATGTGTTTTATTTAATAAAATATCCAACTTGCTGTTTGGACAAAATTTTTATAAAATTTATTTTTTTAAACTCTGTTTAATTTACGTATTAACTCGTTTTTAACGTACTTTTTCGTTATTAAATCCGTTTGACAAGTTTTCTTACTTGTCAGGAATCGTCGTGTAATGTGTTAATCTTATAAAACATATTATAAGATAATATACACGAATTTTAAGACAGAATGTTGGTGTTAGTTTGATAAGTCAAATTTTCAACCTTTGTTTTCCTTTATTATCATTTTGTATTTCACCAAAAGTCTCATGTGTGCCTTATATTTTATATATGTCATATATCATATGTTTATCATGTCCATGATCCATCAAGGTCCTTTTTGTCCCAACATTACAAGTCCCTTTATTTTAGACTTCTATATAAATCTAACTTTTATATTAACCATAATTCACTAGTTTTTTATATATAGTTCTTTACAATTAAAACCATGTGTGTCTAGTCTTAGTCTCATCATTTATTTCTTATATTAATAATTCTACAACATTAACATAAGCCCTATACTTAACCTTAACTTTGTTCATATGTATTTCTTTAATTGAAAAAATATTAAGAAACCATAAAAAAACCAATTAACCCATGATCATGTTTACACCAAAACAACATGATACAATATTTTATCATCATTTTAACTTTGGATATATGTAATAACACAACTTGTATATTTGGTACAAAATGGTCCATTGCAAGTAATTATTCCATTTTACATGTTTAAAAAATCCTTAAATGGTGATTCAACTAAAATAGAACTAATCATATGCATAGAAATGAAAACTATAAGAACATAAAGGGTTCTAGTAGACCTTTATGTTGTCTCGATGATGATGAACAAAGTAATCTAAACCTTTGTTTAGATAGAAATACAAAGCTTGCACCAATAAAACCCTTGTTTTCTTAATAAAACCCTAGCTTCCTTTTCACTTGATTAAAGCTTGAATATGGTTAACCAAAAGGCTGCCAAATGCTTGTAAGTATATCTTAGAATAGATGTGTATAGGTGTGTATGGGTTGCATAAAATTTTGTATGGATTTGTTTGGGTTGGTGTTTTGAGCCGTGGCATGAAAGGAGCAAAAAGGGAGAGTGTGTTTGATTTTTACTAAGTGTTTTATGCTTGACATCATAGTATACATGTATATATAGGATAAGTATTGGTCAAAACTTTCTCAAGAAGGGTCAATGGTCAAAAGGGGGGTGTTTTGGTCATTGGGGGGGGGGGGGGGCAAAGAGAGGGTTTTTGGGGTTCTTGTTCTTGGTCTTTGGTCAAGGGAACATGGTAAATGTGTTTTAATGAGAAGTTTGATTACATTGACCAAGTAGTGAATTTTTGTGCTCCCTTGCTCCTCTTAAGTGTTGATGTATTTCGTGGGTTAGGAGGGTGGAAAAGGGTTCTTGAAACCTTCTTTTTTGCTAGTTTAACACGATTTATCTTGCAAATATATGCAAGTTACTAGTTGTAGTTTTGTAAATTAAAAGATTGTTTTCTTGCAAGTATGGTGTATTGGTGTGATTTTTTCTTGTACAAGTGTAAAGATTATATTTTCTTGGGTTTAAATAATTTAATAAATCTTTAGGGTATTGGGTTTACAGTTGTGGGTATTTTTTGAAGCATTAATAAATTAACGTGCTTTCGGTTATGCTTAAACGTAATTTATCGCGAAACGTATACACTTTACGTATCCGATAAAAATAAAATGAACAACGACCATAATTATTATTAAAATAATTATATAACACATGATTGATGTAAACGTTTGATGGTTTAATGCCCGTTTACATTAAACGATAATATTTGGCGTACGCGATTTAGCTTAACATTTACGATTTAAAGCAAACGCGTACAATACAAAAGGTACATTGTGGATTTATCGATGTCGTCAATGACTTGAAAACACCGGGTGTTATATTAAGAATAGCCAACTTGGTATAATTGATAACGTTACAGAAATAGGCCTTGCTTTTAGGCATACTCGGGTTCAAACCCGACGCATCCTTAAACTCAACCAACGCCTCCTTAATGACCTTAGCCAAATGCACATCACCATAAGCAAATAAGAACAAATCATCCGCAAAGCATAGATTAATCAATTCTAAATCCGAGCAATAGCGATGATAAGTAAAGCTAGAAGCCTCACGAACCCTTCTATGGAGCATAAGCGTAAAGACCTCCATAATGAGAGTAAACAAATAAGGCGAAAAAGGATCACCTTGACGAAGACCCCTTTTCCCCTTAAAGTAACCATGAAGAGACCCATTGATGCTGATGGAAAAAGAAGTAGTAGTAACGCACTCCATAATCCAAGAGATCATTCGATCATGAAAACCAAAACCAATAAGAGCCACCCTTAAGAACTCCCAATCGACCGTATCATACGCTTTCTGAATATCAACTTTAAAAGCACAACGCGGAGCACCACGATCCAAATGATAGTTATGCATAATCTCTTGGGTGAGTAAAATCTTGTCCGAGATACAACGCCCCGGCACAAAAAGCAGAATTGGTGTGGCTTACTAATCCTATTTAAGCTATCCTTTAAGCGTATTAGAATATTATCTTGCAAATTACACTTAAACAAACACATTACAAAAAGAGAGTGGTCTATAATTCATTCCACGAGCTGAGCATTAACTTTAGGAATAAGAGCTATAATAGTGTGATTTAGCTCTTTAAGCAATCTACCATTAGTAAAGAACTCGCAAATCGCCTTAGTAACATCCTAACCAATGATCTCCCAAGTGTCTTTAAAAAAGGCAGCCTTAAAGCCATTCGGACCTGGCGATTTGTCACTACCCATAGAAAACATAGCCTATTTAACTTCTTGGCTGCTAATATCACGCACCATATTCAGAGCCTCAATATCATTCAATCTAGTAGGAAACAGGTTGTTGGTGTTAAAAGCACTCGTAATACCAGGCTGACCAAGAAAAACCTCGTAGTGGTTAATAAATGCCTTCGCTACATCTTCATTCTGAAAAACAACACCATTAGCATCCGTAACAACATCTATTCTACTACGACTAACACGGCTTTTAACCATTTTATGGAAATAAGCTATGTTGGAGTCCCCTTCTTTTAACCAAGTGTTTTTCGCCTTTTGCTTGAGAAACTTCTCTTCCATAAGTAAAGCGTCATTAAACGCAACAACAACAGCCGCCTCCTTTTCTCGAATGCTGATATTACTCGGGTCACTATCAAGAGCAGTTTGCACCTCCTCACAAAGCCGAACAAATCATCCGAAATTAACATTACCGAGCATATATAAATCTCAATTAACATTACATTTTCGTCAAATTTCTTACGTTTTCGTCCGTTTTTTACGTTTTCGATCGATTTCTTACGATTTCGTCCGTTTTTTACGTTTTCGTGCGTTTTTCATATTTTCGTCCGATTACTTATGTTTTCGTTTGTTTTTTTACGTTTTCGTCCGATTTCTTACGTTTTCGTCTGTTTTTTTACATTTTCGTCTGTTTTTTTATGTTTTCGTTCGATTTTTTATATTTTCGACTTTTTTTTACGTTTTCTTACGATTTTGTCTGTTTTTTACGTTTTCGTCCGTTTTTAACGTTTTCGTCTGATTACTTACGTTTTCGCCTTTTTTTATGTTTTCGTTAAATTTCTTACGTTTTTGTCTGTTTTTTTACGTTTTCGTTTGATTTCTTACATTTTTGTTCGTTTTTTACGTTTTCCTCCATTTTTTACGTTTCCGTCCGGTTTTGTACGTTTTCGTCAAATTTCTTACGTTTACGTTCGATGTTTTACGTTTTCGTCCATTTTTTACGTTTTTGTCCTTTTATTTACGTTTTCGTCTGATTTCTTACGTTTTTGTCCGTTTTTTACATTTACGTCTGTTTTTGTTCGTTTTCTTCTGTTTTCTTACGTTTCCGTCTGTTTTATAACATAAGAAAACGAAGAAAGGGTTCAAAAATAAAACAAAAGAAAACGTCCAAAACGGAAGAAAACTAAAACGTAAGAAATCGGTCAAAAACTTAAGAAATCGGACGAAAACGTACAAAACAGACGAAAACGTAAGAAATCTTATAAAAACGGGCAAAAACGTAAAAAACAGACGAACACATAAGAAATAGGACGGAAATGTAAAAAAACGAACGAAAACGTAAGAAATAGGACGAAAACGGAAAAACGGACAAAAACGTAAGAAATCGGACGAAAACATAAAAAAACAGACGAAAACGTAAGAAATCGGACAAAAACATAAAAAAACCAGACGAAACCATAAAAAACAGATGAAAACGCAAGAAATCTGACAAAAACGTAAGAAAATGGGCGAAAACGTAAAAAAACGGCCAAAAACTTAAGAAATCGGACGAAAACGTAAAAAAACTGACGAAAATGGAAAAAAACAGACGAAAACGTAAGCTAATTGCGGGAGTAGGGGAAAACGTAAAAAAACGGGGTCGGAAAAAGTGAGGAAATCAGAACGAAAAACGTAAAAAATATGCGAAAAAGTAAAAAAACAGACGAAAACGTAAGAAATTTGACGGAAAACGGCGCGGAAAAAAACGTAAAAAAACGGACGAAAACGTAAGATATCGGACGAAAACAGAAAAAACGAAAAAACCGACGAAAGCGTAAAAAGACTAACAGAACGTATAAAATGTTCAAAAATGTATGAAAACACCATAATTTAGTGGGTCGACCTGACCCAAACAGTTTGACCCATGACCCGTTAGACCCATTTTTAAAACATGACATGTTTGACCCATTTGACCCATGACCCAAACCGACCCGATCCGACCCATTTGTCACCTCTAGATAGGGTTAGAATATTGGTACTCACGTTTTATTGGTTTGAGTTATATTTATGTTTTATTTTGTTAGGGAAAAAAAGAAGGAAAATAAGAATAGTAATTGTGGTTTTACTAGGATTTTTCCATATAAATTTAGAAAATGAGAATTTTTTGTTTTTTGAAAAATATTGAAAAAAAGTGCAACTAAACAAGTTTTTAGTTTTATCATTCTCAAATGAAAAATTTCCTGAAAAAATAGGATATTTTTCCCCAACTAAACATTCCCTTAGTTTTTTCATGTTGTAGAAAGCCGACTTTGGATACAAATTCTTATTACTCGATTATCTAGACAACAAGTAAAAATAAGAGTGACTGTAACAAAACAGATTCCGATTATCTTGTTATTTCACAAGTAAAAGTTTAGATAATATAACACTAAAACGACTAACGCAGTATTTGTTTTTTAAGAGAAACACTTTTTTTCACTTTTGTCTGTAAGCAGGAAGAGAAAATCAAACAAGTTCATTTGTTTTTTCTTCTTATGCATGTCTCCAAGCCAGAAGATGAAATGAATGAGGTGTGTTTGTTTATTTTAGACATAAGAGCATTTCCAATGTGAGCATCTCTAATGTCATCACCAATTGTACCTTTTTTGCACTATAATAGTGCTAAATGGCAAAAATTGTCCTCCAATGTTAGCAATAAATCATGCAATATTTTAGTGTGATAAATAGTAAATGGGAAAAAAACACTAAATATAATGTTTATAATCTATTGCCAACTGTAAAACAATATTTCATTCTTTTTAAATATGCTATATACATTATAAACTAAAAGAAGAAGAACCAGTGACTTAAAAGACTACTCCAGGTCAACAAAGAAACACAAGTCATCTAGTTCAGCATAAAGAAGAGGTTCATTGAGCAGCTAAGGCAGTAGAATAGAAATCGTTTGTAATAACTTTATCTTTTATAAATGTAATGTAATGAAAGTTAGAATGAATGGTTAACAGTTTATGTTGTTCAATCTATATCAGTTGTGTAAGAAGAAGTTGTTTTGCTCACTTATAACTGATTTTAACTTAGGCTATTTGTATACTCAAATAGGGGGAGATTGTTGGGTTCAGTTCCTGAGCCCTTCAGTCTTTCAGTAGATTTAAACATAAAATCCCCTAAGTATTACTCAAATTGAAGTCTTTCAGTTTGATTCACTAAAGCTTCTTCAGCGTCAGCTCTTTAAGTCCTTAGAAGATTGGGAAGTATCTTCACTTCAGTTTATGTAGCGGTACAGAAACTAAAGAAGGCCCTTGGTTGGAGCTTCAGTTCAGCTTGGTTGACAATTCCAAGTTGAACGTTTTCTATCTCCTTATCAGAAGTTGAAACATGTTGTTCACTTCTAGAAGGGTTACAAGGCGGGAAAAAGATTGCTTTATGTCAAAAGGAATAAAGCAATCTCCTTAGGAAATGTTACTTCTAAAGTTGGTATAAAAGTACATCAACTTTCCTTAAAGGACTGTACCTGGTACTATAAACCATGTGTACATTAAATGGTAGCTCAACCACCCATTTAATGCTTGACATGTGTATTAGGTTAACTTGTAAACCCTAATCCCTTTGCCTATAAAAGGAAAGGGATTCCTAGAGAAAATGTTATCTCTTCTAATTAATGTGATACACATTGAAGAGTTCATTCATCTCCCAATTAAATTAACTCGTACTACTGAAAAGCTGAAGCTTCAGTTTAGTCATAACAATTATGTTTTCTTATTTCTCATAACTTTGGTTAGAGAATAAGTTCGAAGGAGATAACATCCTAATTTTCGTTCAACCACCTTGATATTTCGCAAGCAAGGTGTGCCATAGATTCCTTATTTGATTCTAATAAAAGTCTATACATTGAAAAGTACTTATGTGTGTTTTAAACTTGTTCTTTATATTGCTTATGTGGAAATCATAGAATACCAATTGTTGAAATCGTGATTAGTTTAACTTGATAAACCTAATATCACATTCAAGGGGACCAACAAGTGGTATCAGAGTAGTTTAATTTGTAAAACCTTTTTAAAAGTTTTAATAAACTGCTCATAAGATTTTTAAAATCAAGATCCATAAAAAATGGCAGCAGAAGTACCACAGACTCTTGAATATAGGGGTGGCCAGTTAAATGTTGCTCCTGTACTAGAGGTGGAAAATTTCACCAATTGAAAGAAGAGATTCATGTGCCATATAATTGGCATTGAACCTCAATTCAAAAACATCATTGAGAATGTCCATACGGTTCCGATGTCAGTTGGGTCAAAGGAAACTTGAAGGACAAGGACTGATGATGAGAGAAAGGCTGCTAACTTAGACCAGCGACTCAAAAGTCTCATCTTGTCTGTCCTTCCAGATGACCAAATGAACTATGTCATCAACTGCTTGATAGCTAAATCTACCTGGGATGACCTGATACTATATCATAAGGACCCCTCTGATGTGAAATAAATTAGGGTCATGGACCTAAATTTGTGTTACAATACCTTCAAATTCAAGGAAGGTGAAACACTAACACAAACTTTCACCAGATACAAAGCTTTAATGAATGAGTTAGTAAATGATGGCATCAAACTTTCAAATCTTAAAATAAATACTGGTTTTATAAATGGGTTACCAAAGAAGTGGCTAAGTTTCTACCAAAGTCTTAGAAACACAAATCATGTGAAAGAATATAAGCTTGCTTCTTTATTTGGTAAACTTAAATATGAAGATAACCTCATTGATAGTATTTATGAATCTGAAAAGAAAAAATCTCTTGTCAATGCAACTCCCTTATCAACTGCCTTCTTTTTAACCTCTATTGTCCAGGACTTTCAAGATAGTCCTGAAGATGAAGAGATACAAGAAGTAGTCAGGTACTAAATGACCTTGTAGAAGAATATCAAGACAAGCTCTTTTAGCCACCAAGTCTAAAGATTCTTCAAAAAGGCGGTCTCAAAGGTTCTGTAGTGCAAAAGCATCTCGTTGGACACTATTTGGCCATAATTTTGGTTGTAGAAAAGGTCACTTTGCATGTGACTGTTTTTCTAAGTACTTAGTTAGCCCTTTATATTCCATCACCTTTTCAGAAAATCTCAAACTACAATCTTCATGTCCCTCTCAACAAAAATCTAAATTGAGGTCCAACCAAGACTTTGATGGCAAAATACAACAAAGTTAAGGCAAAGCTTGTCCTCCTCAGATTCCAGTACTTCATCTAAATCATAAATGTGTCAAAAACAAAGGTGCAATGTTGCTTGAAGCATATGAATGAGGATGAAGAAGATGTATCATAGATGACAATGATATGGACTGATAAGTAAAAGTTTCTTTTGGCTCTAGCTGATGATGAAAATGTTGTGTTGGCAAAGAGAGTGCCATAAATGGTGAATGGGTGAAGATCTCTATGAGAAAGGTACACACACTCTTGCTATGGAGGTAATGATTGAAAGAAAATCCTTTCTTGATTATTGTGTATTGATTTAAACTATGGTTGGAAGAGTAAAGAAACAATCTTACTGTGTTAAACATAGATTATCTTGTTCAAGAAGTGAGAATACATGCAAAGAACAACTTCTAGTATTAAAACAAGCAAAACTTGATTTTCTTACCATGCAGCACGCAAATACTAAAATTCTCAAAGAGAATCAAAACTTAAGAATAGAACTGAAAAAGCTAACAACAATCACTGAAACATATCTAAACACTTCTAATAAAGTAAATCAGTGTATCATTGAACAAATCTCCTCCCAAAAGAAAAGAATTTTAGGACTGGATCAACTCACTAAAGATCCCTCCAGTTATGGGCAAATAGACTTAGTCTTTGTAAAATCTTCAACTGAAGACATAAAAGTGTCCATTCTAGGCGTTGAACGACCCTGGTTATCTAAAGCTGAAGGATTTACTTTGCCAAATCATGACACTGGTAGAATTCTTCCAGCTGAGTCACAAGTGAAAATAACTGATCCTTTAGTTGCTATCACTGACTCTTCAGTTACGGAGTAGGATTCAGCTGACAAATCTTCAGTTTGTAGCACCTCTCTTCTTCTACTGGAGAAGTTAGCTGTGTTGAACCTGTATCTGGACCAAAGATTATCAAATTAATTTTGTAGAACCGTAGAGAGGGGTGAATACGGTTTTCTTGACTTCTTTGAAGTTTATAAAACTTCAAGTCTCGAAAGAGCCGAGTGGTGTGATGATCTACTTAGCAAAGAAACAATAAGTAGATGGAGATAGAGGGAGAGAGAATGACACCACGATATATACTGGTTTGAGAAGGGAGGTTTAGTCCTTCCGTACGTCCAGTTGCAAATCCATGAATCTGATACTATACTAGTATAATCCTTATGGTGGACTACAAACCGTATTACAATTTTAACTCCACCAGACCGGAGCTCACACAGAAAAGTTACTACCTACGGTATTCCGCCCACGGAATCCACCCCTAAGAACCCGTGATTCGACTTAACCTCTAGGATCACTTAGATCAACTAGGAACGCTACCAACTTCCCCTTTGGAAGCTTACCAAACCCCAACTAGATCCCCAATGATCTAGGCTTGATCCAATGGATACAAGACTTCCCTTTACAACCAATTTGAATGAATGATAGATTGATGAATCAAGTCCTAACCTAACCCAGAGACTCGAATCTATTAGTAAGGGTATAAGAAAGAAGACCCTCGACTACTAACACACAAGTGTGGATTAAGTACTTGTGTGTCTCTCTTGCGGAGATGTGTTCACTTTAATGGATGATAGATGAGAAGATTAAGAACACTTGATGTTAGACTTAGAGGATTAGAGAAGAGAATAGAGAGGAAAGAATATTTTCAAGAGGTGAGGAATACAAAGGCCAAGGGTGGTTATTTATAGTCCAAGAGTCTCAATTTGGGAAAAAAACTTCGAACCTGGCGCGCTGCCCACTTGTCAGCGCGTGGCCAGCGTGCCAGAATCCCGCAAATGTTTTTCCTTGGGACTTTGGCATTTTAAATACCCGCACTTGTTAAACCCTCGATTGTACTTCACACTATGACCTTTCAATCATTATTATGCTCAAGGTTAACCAACTCAAATAGCCATTTGATAAAATATTTATAAAGTATTAAAAGCTTTTTGCTTGTTCAACAAAGTAGAGATAGAAAAGAATTATTGAAAGGGGCATTTTGGGTATTCCTCAAATGTGTAACTAGCCTAGTTGGGATACAACTAAGGGTTAGAAGGGCTAGTTACAAACCAAGAGAATATTCTTGGAATATTCCTTACTTGGTGAGAAAGGGGGGAAAGGAATTTGAAATTTGAATTTCAAATTAAATAACACACATGTTAGATTAGAGAGAGTGAGTTGTGTATTGGTTGGCAATGAGTTGTCATGAGGTGACTTGATGTGATGTGATAAGATAGAAGGGAGCCTCTTAAGCTCATTCAAAATGAAGGGTTTAGATGAGAAGTGTACACATGATAGAGTGGCATGATCAAGGGTTGTGTTTGTTATGTGAGTGAGTAGAGAGTGTTTAGAAGAGAGTTTGTGTTTGTTTGAGATGTAGCATCAATCCAAGGGTTAAGAATAGAATGAGAGAGTTTGGATTGATGAGATGGCATGATCAAGAGTAGAGATGAGAGTATGTTTGTTGTGTTTTTTTGAAAGACAATCCAATGGTTGAGAAGATAGAAGTGTGGGAAGTTGGATTGATGACTTGTCTTGATCAAGGGTTGAGAGGAAATGTATGTGTGTGTAATTTGAATTGTATGGAGAAGATGAATAGTGAGTATATGGTGGAGAATGTTTGAAATTATATGGAAGATTTTGATAGGGAATGAAGGGAACATAAAGGTATACAAGGTACACAAGAAGTACATGTGTAAGGAATATGAGTTGGCATTGTTGGGAAGGTTTATGTGAGGAAGGATTATGTGTGGGAAGGTGGTTTGTGTTTGAAATGTGTTAAAGAGGATTAGTAAGAAGTAATAAGGATTAGGATGGTAAGTGTGAGTTTGATAATGTTTAAGATGAAATCAAAGGATTGATTTGAGTGAATAATCACATTGCCATTAAGAAAGAAAAGAGTAGGCATATGTGATTATGGGATGGTTTAGGAAGAAAGTGTTTGGTGTGTATATG
Source organism: Tanacetum coccineum (assembly GCA_026074375.1). Lineage (NCBI taxonomy): Eukaryota > Viridiplantae > Streptophyta > Magnoliopsida > Asterales > Asteraceae > Tanacetum > Tanacetum coccineum. The sequence continues at coordinate 18,923 of BQNB010124168.1, forward strand.
GAAGAAAGAAATCACTTGTTAGGTAAGAAGGTTTAACAAGTGATTAAATAGAATAGGTTGTAGGGGTGTGTAGAAGAAGCGAGGACATGTATATGTGAGGAATGAGTTTGTATTTAAAGGTAAGGAAGTGAGAAAAGTCAAAGTGTAATTAACTTCTAAATACAACAAACTCAATTAGTCATTTAGACTTTAATCCAAGATAATCAACATTGGATTTGATCACTAATCATCTTGATACAAATAAGCTAAGTGCTTTGCATATTAAGTAAAGCATGTCTCATATCGGGAAAGGATGCATTTATGCAGAGTGACCTTTGACTCAGTTTGACCCAAAACGGGAGTAATGCCAATGATATGATTAGAATCCCCATAGATTCGGATTAAGGTAAAATGAATGCTTTCGCTTGATGGTATGTTAGAAGTATGATCATACTAGGTTTAGAAAGACGTTTCAGCCTTGGCTAGAGGCGTTTGATAAAGGTTTTAAGTTTGTGTTTTATGTATAAATAGAAGGATTTATTTTTGCTCCTCTCTAGGTCTAAACCTCATTTGAAGTGTTCACAAATGCTCAAATATCATATACATACCTTTATTGAAGTTTTCACATATGTCGGGTAAGAGGAAAGCCGACAAGATTAAATCCGTAAAAACAGACTTCGCAAGTGGCGCGCTAGAGGCGAATATCCTGTTTTCCGGATTTAGGCTATCGTTTGTTATTTTACATTTTGCGAATGTTTGTTTGTCATCATTAAAACATAAAGGAGATCCTAGTCAATGTTGCACCAACAATCTCCCTCTTTTTGATGATGACAAATAATATTTCGGAAAGCAAATAAAATTACAAACATAGTGAAGATGAAGACCGCCGCTGATGAAGTTCGAGTCTTGATCCTGGCCTTGTAATTTGGTGAAGCTTGAACATTACTTGTCTTCAGTTTGAGTCTTACATAGCTCCACGTATGCTATAGCTCTTTTGCTTCCGTAAGCTTTCCTTCTTCTGTAATTTGCTTGTTTTATATAAGCTTTCAAGGCTTTGCTTTCCTTGTCCCTCTTTTGTTA
>BQNB010124169.1:3317-19981 GCA_026074375.1 Tanacetum coccineum
AAATAATTACTTTTAGAAAATGATCGACTCTTACAACAAATCATGTCTCAAGATGTTCTTTTAACTGTGATGAATTCTATGTCTTTGATTGGTGAATCTGTAAATATGGAAAGAATGAGAAAAGAATCTTGTGATAAGTGTTTCAATCTTGAGGCCGAGCTTTTGAAATCACAAAATGTGCATAATGATCTCATGAAAAGTTACTCACAACTTGAAAACATTGTATTTCTCTTAAATTGTCAATACAACTTAATCAAGAAATTTTTCAAAAAGATAAATCTTGTAATAATCAAAATGCTCTCAAAATTCCATAATTTTTTTGAAAATAATGATTTGAAAGCTCAGCTTTAAGACAAAGACAGTACTATTTGTAAGTTGAAGGATATTATAAAATCAATGAGAGAAAAGTTTAAGGAAGAGAATGTCAAGTATGATTATGGTGAAATAGAGACCAAAAATGTAGAACTGGAGAATAGTGTGGCAAAACTGATTTAAGAAAATGAGCGTCTTTGTAATGAAATTAATCATGTGAAACTGGTTTTTAAAGAGCAGTTTGACACAGTAAAAAAGAAACGTGTTCGTACTAAAGAACAGAGTGACTCTTTAATTGATAAACTAAACTTAAAATCTCCTGAAAATGAGGATTTAAAAGCTTAAATTCAAGATAAGGTTTTTGTGATAACGTCATTGAAAAACGATTTACAAAAAGTAAAAGGAAAAGAAATTATTGATATTGCTACACAAATACCATCTGCCAACACTATTGTTCCCGGAATATTCAAGTTAGACTTAGAACCTTTGGCTCCTAGGTTATTGCAAAATAGGGAAGCTCACATAGATTACCTTAAGTACACTCAAGAACAAGCTGATATTCTTTGGGAAATAGTCAAACAAGCTAAAGCAAAACAACCTTTAGATAAAGAGTTAAACTTTGCTTGTAAGCATGCCCAATGAATTCAGGAGTTACTTGTATATGTTCGAGATACATGCCCTAATGTGATTAATATTAGTACAAAAAAGGTTGCTGTCACACCCAAAAACAAGGTCAAGAAAGTTAGGTTTGCTGAATCTCTCACATCCTCAAGCAACATTAAACAGGAAGAGTCATCTAAAACATCAGATTCTAACACACATTTGTTTTGTCTCCTACAGGATTTGGAAGTTGTTCTACTAGTAAATGCGGATCAAAGCCTACCGTCAATAAAAGGAATGATAGGATCTCGCACACACCAAGTAGGAAACATGAAGAATAAAGTAGAAAAGCCCAACCAGGAACGTTCATAAAAATAATCATGTGGTTGAACCAATTCATGACGTTGATGTAAGTATTTACTGGTAAATCCGAATTCCTAAAACTATTTTGTGCTACTATACTCTGTAAGGAAATCTATGTTGATGGTATTCATGATATGTGTCTTCTTGATTTTGTGAAAAATGTGAATAGCCGTGCTAAATCTGTAAAGAAACATAAAAATCAAAATATTTGGAAACCTACGGGTCATGTATTCATTAAGTAGGACTTAAGTGGAAACCAACAGTCAGAACTTTCACTATATTTGGTAACTCACCCTTTAACTAGGATCACTTCAGCTAACATAGTGCCTCCTAAGAAAACCACTTCCTACTCTATTGAAATACAAAAACCAGAGCTTAAAGTCTACAGCAGGAAACCCAAAAATGTTAAAAATGTAGGTTCGAGTAAAAAGGCCAAGATTGTAGAATCTAAAAATGCTAACCACTCGAAACCCAATAATGCTTGGGGATCCAATGCTACAGATATTCCATCGTCTTTTTCTCTGTCAATGACCAGGTTTGCCCCAGATTTGTTCTCTGGTAATTTGGACTCGCGGATTCAAACAAATAAACAGGAACCGCTCTCGGCTCATGAACTTTGTTAGTAAATTTTTGGGTACAGTTAGATTCAGGAACGACCATATTGCAAGGATTATGGGGTATGGTGACTATCAGCTGGGAAATGTTACTATCTCAAGAGTATACTACGTCGAGGGGCTTGGACATAACTTGTTTTCTGTTGGTCAATTTTGCGACGCGGATCTTGAAGTCGCATTTCGGAAAAACACTTGCTTTATTCGTAATTTAGAAGGTGTTGATCTACTTTCAGGATCCCGAGACACAAATTTGTACACAATTTCTCTTGATGACATGCTTAAAACATCTTCGATCTGTCTTCTATCCAAAGCGTCAAAGACTAAGAGCTGGTTATGGCACCGTCGGTTATCACATCTCAACTTCGGTACTCTTAACAAGCTAGCTAAAGACGGTCTTGCACGAGGCATTCCAAGACTTAAATTTCAGAAAGATCATCTGTGTTCAGCATGTGCATTAGGAAAAAGCAAGAAATCCTCTCATCAACCCAAAGCTGAAGACACTAACCAGGAGAAACTATATCTTTTGCATATGGATTTGTGTGGCCCGATGCGTGTGGCGATAGTAATAATGGGACAAACTTAAATCTTATGATTGTTGACGATTTACTCACGATTTTACTGGGAACAGATTTTTGAGGAAAAAGACCCGAGCTCCTGATGCTATAAATCAAATTGCATCATAAATATTCAAGTTTCGTTTGAATGCCACTGTCTTAATTTCGGAAACATACTAATGGAACCAAATTTGTCAATCAGACACTTCGTGAATTATATGAAAATGTTGGCATCTCGCATCAAACATCTGTTGCCCGCACTCCTCAGCAGAACGGTGTTGTCGAAAGGCGAAACTGAACTCTTGTAGAAGCTGCTTGTACAATGTTAATATTTTCTAAAGCTCCATTATTTTTATAGGCCGAAGCAATCAATACAGCCTGTTACACCCAAAACCGTTCTTTAATCCGCCTTCGATACAACAAAACTCCATATGAGCTTATGCAAGATAAGAAACCGGATTTATCATTCTTTCATGTCTTTGGTTCACTCTGTTATCCTACCAATGACAGTGACGACCTGGGTAAATTAGATGCAAAAGCTAACATTGGTATTTTTTGGTTACGCGCCCGCAAAGAAAGCGTTCAAAATCTACAACAAAAGAACCCGGAAAATTATAGAAATAATTCATGTGACATTCGATGAGCTAACAACAATGGCTTCTGAACAATTCAGTTCAGGACCCGGGCTTCATTCTATGACTCCTGCTACATCCAGTTCAGGACTCGTTTCAAACCCTGTTTCTCAACAACCTTGTATTCCACCAAAAAGAGATGATTGGGATCACTTGTTTCAACCTATGTTCGATGAATACTTCAATCATCTATCAATTGTTGTTTCTCTAGTTTAAGAAGCTGCTGCTCCGAGAGCTGTGGTTTTAGCCAATTCTCTTGTGTCAACTTCCATTGACCAGGATGCTTCATCAACAAGTATTTCATCAACACAAGAACAAGAACATTCTCCAAACATTTCTCAAGGTTTTGAAGAATCACCAAAAACACCAATTTTTCGTGATGATCTACTTCATGAATCTCTTCATGAAGACTCGACTTCTCAAGGATCATCATCGAATATGAGACAAACCCACACTCTATTTGAACACCTTGGTAGATGGACTAAGGATCATCCTACATCAAACATAATCGGCGATCCTTCTTGCTCTGTATCTACGATAAAACAACTCGAAACTTATGTCATGTGGTGTTACTTGGATGCCTTCTTAACTTCTGTAGAACCAAAGAACTTCAAATAAGCAATGACCGAACCGTCATGGATCGATGCAATGCAAGAAGAAATTCATGAATTTGAAAGGCTACAAGTTTGGGAATTCATACCGTGTCCAGATAAAGTCATGTTGATCAAACTCAAATGGATTTATAAGGTCAAGACGGACGAATTTGGCAAGGTACTAAAGAATAAGGCAAGATTTTTTAGTGGGGGGGGGGGGGGGGGGGGGGGGGGGTTCTAGTTGCTCAGGGATTCAGGCAAGAGGAGGGTATCAATTTCGAGGAATCATTTGCACCAGTTGCAAGAATAGAGGCCATCCGTATCTTTGTAGCAAATGCAGCCAACAAGAATATGACATTTTCCAAATGGACGTCAAAACAAGCATTCTTAAATGGCAAGCTTAAAGAAGAGGTCTACGTTTCTCAACCAGAAGGATTTGTTGATCAGGACAACCCATCACATGTGTACAAGCTTAAAAAGGCTCTCTACGGTCTCAAACAAGCACCACGTGCATGGTACGACATGCTGTCAAGTTTCCTCATTTCACAACATTTCTCTAAAGGTGCAGTGGATCCAACACTCTTCACATGGAAAGCAGGAAACGACTTATTACTGGTACAAATTTATGTTGACGATATAATATTTGCATCCACTAATACTGCTATATGTAATGAGTTTGCTAATCTGATGACCACTAAGTTTAAGATATCGATGATGGGGCAGATGTCATTCTTTTTAGGATTAGAAATTTCTCAAAGTCCTAGAGGCATCTTCTTAAACCAGTCCAAAATATAGCCTCTGAAATTATTAAAAAATATAGTAGCTAACTAGTGATTCTGTAGACCCACTTATGGTATAAAAAGTAAACTAGACGAAGATCTACTAGGGGAAACCAGTTTGATGCACAACTTTACCATGCATGATTGGATACCTCGTGTATCTGAGATTTTTTTTCCAGTAAGCCCTACCTCAGTTATGTTTTCTGCTTATGTGCTCGTTATCAGGCAAAGCCAAACCGAAAAGCACATAAATGCGGTTAAACGGATTCATTATGATACTAAAGGGAACCATTACATGGGTCCTCTGGTACTCGAAGGATACCGGTAATGTCTCTAACAGCATATGTAGAAGCAAATCACTCGGGTGTCAGGACACTAGACGCAGTACATCAGGAACGCTATCTTAGGTGATAAACTTATTAGTTGGTCTTCCAAGAAGCAAAAGAGCACTGCAATATCGAGTACAGAGGCTGAATATATTGCCTTATCTGGGTGTTGTGCTCAAATCCTATGGAAGAGTTTTTCACAGCTAAAGATTATGATATCATTTAATAAGATTCCTTTGTAGTGCGACAACTAAAAGTGTGATGCTCTATCTGCAACAATATATAACACTCAAGAGCCAAGCACATTGATGTTCGATACCATTTTATAAAAGAGCAGGTGGAGAATAGAATAGTGGAACTCTACTTTGTTTGGACGGAATATCAACTGGCTGACATCTTTACCAAACCCTTGCCAAGAGAAAGATTCAATTTCTTGATCGAGAAGCTAGGTATGAGAAGCATGTCTCCGAAAATGCTAAAACGCCTGACAGAGGAAGAGGACGAGTAAAGGTGGTTACTCACGGTATATCATGTATCATATGTACATAAGAAAACATAAAAAAACAAAAATATTTTTCTTTTATATAAAGTTTTCAAAAAGAAAAGAAAAAAATAAAAAAATCAGAAAAAATATAAAAATATGTATCTCTGGCATGTCTTCTGAAAATCGATAACATTTACAGCCTTAGAAATGTCATTTAATAATTATACGAGGCTGTAAATGAAGTTCAGCATAATTCAAAAGTTTTTATGTTTTAATTCTTTAAAGGGTATTATGATAAAATGTGAGACTCATTCTTGATAAATAAACCTTAGGGATTAGTTTTGCCATTTGGGAAACTTAATTAAACCTTAAGTAAAGTTTATTAGGAAAATGGAAAGCTCTAGTAAACCTTAGGGGGGCATTATGCCAAAACCTAAAAGATTTAAACATAAACACCCCCTTTCCATTTTTTGTCACTCGTTACCCACACAAAAAACCTTACACCTCCGTTGTTGAACTTTAAGAACTTCAAGAACTCGTTCTTTCTTCGTTATAATAAAAAGGTACACTTGTATTTAATGTAAAACCCTATAAATCATACCTAATGTTGAATTTCACTCGAAAAACCCTAAAAAATGATCTAAATTTTGTCCACCCTTAAAAAGTGTAATGTAAATCTCCAATTGATTAAGGGGTGTTAATCCTATGGGGGTCTAGATGATGTATCTATAACAGTTTTTAATGGGGATAACGTATTCATACATTTTGGTTGATTCTTGATGTCGTACAAATAAAAAATGGTCAAGAACTTATAAAAGTTCATGGGTTTGGGTTTAGAATTGCTTAAATGATTGTTTGTTTGAATGTGAGTGTCCTTAAACATCTTAGTATGTTAAAAAACTGAATATCTTGGGTTTTCGTGTTCATATGAGTCAAATAAGTCTAAAGACAAGATTTTTGTGGTTAATTCATGGATTAAATGTGTTAAACTGACTCCCAGATGCTATATGGTCATGAATAAATGGTTTTAGTTATTTGAATTAATATGAAAAATAGTTGTGTATAATTCCTCTAGGCGAACAATACACACTGGCGAACTATACGTCTGTTGTGTAGGCGAACTATACGTTTACGTAGGCGAACTATACGCTTGGGTTAATACACGCGAACTATACACATTTACATAGGCGAACTATACGTTAATCTTTAACACAAGCGAACTATACACACGAATTTAATACAGGCGAACTATACATAGGAGTAATACAGGCGAACTATACATATGTGTTTAACACAGGCGAATTATACACATACTTAAGGCGAACTATACATGATTTTTTCTAGAAGAACTAATCTCGTAATCTTGGTAATCAAATCTCGTAATCTAATCTAAGTATAATTAAACCTTAACTTATCACTTAGTGATTAATTTAGGTCTAGTTTTTTCCTTAGAAATCTTTAGTGATTGCCTTGGTTTCTATAAATTGCCTATGGTTAGTATGTTGTATGATTATGTGTTTCTCCTAGTTTTATATGTGTCAATGCTTTGCCTAGTAACTGTGTGCCTAATTCCTTGTGAAAATTTGTCTTGCATCTATAATTATAATTCATGATCTAGATTGTCTTTTAATGAAATATATTTGTTTGTATATGAGTTTATGTTAACAAAATCCTTAGCAGAATCCATGCTTCATTACTGCTCAACAAAGCAAACCTTAATCTTGAACCTTGTTCCCAAGGTAGAAAAGACTTGAGATTAGGAAATGCAACAGAAGACTCAATCCTAGAAAGATGTAAAGAGAACCCACATTTCAAGTCGTTCTGGATGCTCTTGCTCTCACTCCATGCTACTCTGCATTTCTCATCACTGCAGATGTTCTAGAAGTTTACATACACCAATTTTGGGATTCTGTTTACAAGCATGACACTTTCTACAGATTCAAAATGGACAAAAGGAAGAGAGTCAAACTCACTTTGGAAATCTTCAAAGATATCTTTAAGATTTGCCCTAGAGTACAGGGTTAAGACTTTGATGCACTTCCTACTGATGAAGATATTGTGTCTTTCCTAAGAGGACTTAGACATACTGGGAGATTAATGTGTCGTTGTGTGGTGTATATTTTTATGATTCAAGTTTTAAATTTATATTTTGCCGACTTAACCAAAAACAGCACTTTAACGGGCAGTGTACCCGGTCGGTGGTTGATTTGTGGTAAGTAGGGTGTCGAACACTTGAAGCGAGGTTAAATCTCTCAATCTCTCAATTTTTTAATATTTTGGTTTACTAATCTAAGTTAATTCTAATTTAAGTCAAACCTATGCTAATTCTATGTTAGTTCTAATCCTAATTCTAACAGGTAAAAAGAGGGTTTCAGCCTGAGAGACTGGCACTGGTTTGGTGGTGACTACAATCAATTCAAGACACTTTAACCCACGCAAGCAAATTAAACATAAGATTAAAAGAGCAGTCACGCCTTATAATAGAAAACCGTACCTAGCCATCAATAATCCGCTTAGAAGTTGGTTTGTTTATTAAGTTGTATATGATTACTTATCTTTGATGTGGCATATCATTCATATACTTAGCGTGACTTCATCCTAAGACCTAGACACATTAAATTCTGTCACAATTAAAGCATCTGCATAAAGCATCCTTATTTTCTGATTATAATCTATCTTAGGGATTAAAGCAATGGTGATCTTGTTAAACCCTATTTCATAGAGACTTTACCCACTTACTGCTTAAGGTGATTTATACACTAGTAGTCCACTTGTCCAACTATCTATAGGATCAGAACGTCATTTGTTGAATTATCTAGGTTCACCTGCTAGTCAACTTGTTCACTAAACCAAAGGCAATATCTGATATCTAGTTAAGCCAGAAGCGTATCCTAGCACGGATTTTGCAGAAAAATATTTGTGATCCTATGATTCTAGACGTATAAATCACTATATGGAGAGCTATCCCGGCATCTAGATTACTTGGTTGTATCACTAGATCCAGTTGAATGATAGGTCGCATATTAAAGCACATAAACAAGTATAAATTGATAAACATAAACAAGCATACGATGATAAATTAAGCACAAATATATACAAAAACTAAAACATTCAGATCTTCATATAAAGACTAATACCCTAAGGTATTAGCCTTCAAACATCATAATTAATACAATAGTAATGGCTTAGCCAAGGTAACTAACCGACTTTAACGAATGAAACCAAAAAAACTAACGTTACAAAGTAATAAAAAATTACACGTTGTCTACTATGGATTGGAATGCGTTGCGAGACCTCTTCTACTCTTTTTCTCCTCTGAAAATCGACTTTTGTGGTTTAGGTATCGAGAATATGATTTAGCACACTTAAAACTCATTTTTGAGTTTTCTATTTATAAGGTCTAGAGTTGGTGTCGATACAGCGTATCCAAGGTGTTGGATACAGCGTATTAGAGTTTCTTGGAGTAGGGACCACGTTTGATATCTTCCAGAATATTTTATTCCCATATAGCTTGAATACGGCGTATTTCCTTTCTTGGATACGGCGTATTGGTCTTGTGTCCTTCGTGATCTTTGGTGAGTGCAGGCACAGATACGCCGTATCTTCTTTGATGGATACGGCGTATTGGTTGTCAGAACAGTAATCTTCAAAATATCTTCGTTTAAGCTTCAGAATGCGCGCCTTTTGCTAATATTCACCAAGTACTCCATATTAACTGCAATTCTCAATTACAAACGATTAAGTAACAATTCTTTGCATTAATTATAGAAAATGGGTTAATTACATGAGATAAATAATGCAATAAAATAGACGTTATTTTATATATCAAATATCCCTCCACTTGAATCCTACTTGTACCTCAAAGTAGCCTTTAGAAGTTTTATACCAATGTATCCCTAAGGATATTTTTCCGTTTTAAGCACTCACGAAGTAGGAAGATGAAAACACTCAAATCACTCAAATAATCTATGTGGTAACATGTAACTAATTCACTCAATTGCTTGGTCGTGATGAGTATTCTATCATAAGCTTGGTAAGGATACACATCTCCACCACTAAAGCTAAGGAGTAACAAGTTTATAAAGGTAAATATGGGTTATTTATATGGAAAGGCGTACGGTTGATTACTCTAACTAATCTTTCATCGATCTCAATGTTCCAGTAGGGAGACAAAGACCACACATACACACCCAGAACACCGGGATAGACACATGTGACTGCTCATTCCCATCTCGAAAAAGCTAAAGATTATAGACTAGTAGAGTAATATAGGGTAGGAACCTTCTAACCTTCACCAAAACTCGTAAACCAACAAGGCAGCTGAGATATGCATACACACCCGAATCCACAGGATAGACATACACACTCGATCATATCCCCGTTCGAGTAAAACCAGCGGCTAATCATCAGGTGAGAGGGAAGTAAATTGTTGTTAAATAAAATCAAGAAACAAATAGATTAAGACTAAGATACAAGTTGCTAGACACTTATTTCCCCGACCGCTATTATGACAAAGACACAACTATTTACAACGTCTTGATCATAGATCAAAAACAACAACTTAAGTTGGCGTTCCCATAACGGTCAACTTTCCAATCATCCCAAAACTTTACATACTCTACAAGGTAAGTGGTGATATCTTCCACTTTGTACAATACTCTACATTGTTGATTTTCTTTGACGTATCAACAAATAATTATCCTTCGTATAATTCTTTCGGTAGTTCTTGAAACGATTATCATCAAGGTTTCTCACTCTTTTTTGTATTTTTCTCATTTTTTCATTTTTTTTGTTTTGTTTTTTTTGACAAATATACTTCAAATCTCGGTGTAGTTTCACCGTCTTCACGATCATAATAATTCTGGATAATTCCTCTGGTAATTCTTCGTTCTTCGAATTCACCAATAATTGTGAATGTAGTAAAATCACATGAGCTTTGACTACAATATACATTCCCATTTGCAATGTGCAAATTTCCAACCACACCAAAGATAGAAAATGACACAAGACTCGGGAAATACAAACTTTACACTTTAAGTAACTAGCAACTGTAAATTAATACTTAATCTAACATTGTAGGTTTAAGGTGTAAGGGTGTAACGAAATAAATAATTGGTGTAAATTCCTAAAGGATTGGCTCTATGGGTTGTTCTAGTGGATCATCACTCTAAAAATGAGAGTGGAAGGGTTTAAACGGGAGGTTAACTAACCGGTGTAGTTAGTTAATAAACAACATGTATAGGCGATTTGGGTGTAATCCTAAAATTTACCAATTTAAACAAGTTACTCCATCTAAATCCATAGTACTCATTATTGTGGTCTCGAATAGATATACCAAGCCAAGTTCTAAAGTCTACTACATCACCGGAACATTCATATTTTGTGGAATTTGGGTAAACATTTGGAAACGAAAAGGTTAAATCCTCACAATATCTATCAAGGGTTATTGTGTGCGAGTTATGTAACATGTAATTTCACAAAAGTATGCTTGAAAAAAAATTAATTTAAGCCTTTTATTGTGAAAATTTAGGACAAGTAATCATTCTAATTCCATCCCCCCACTTGAATTATACAACATCCTCGTTGTATATATAAAACATTAAATACGAGAATTTAAGAAGAATTAGAATGAGAAACTCCCCTGATATTTGCTCGGTAGATTCTCTAATTTGCGTTTATGAGCAAGATCGTGTGTTGAACAGCCGTCTTGAGGTTTCAAGACTTCAACACTTCAAGATTTCCATATTTGTAAATTCTCCACCAATATTCGTCGATATTTCCTTCACGAGGTCCTGTGTAAAATATAGGAAAAACAGGTGCATTCTTATCTTAGTATCTACGGTTAATTTAAACTAAACTAAAACAAACTAAATACGGGTCAGACTGTGGATTCAACGTATCAAATAGATGAATACGGCGTATTCGCAGAACTGACAATAGTGTTTTTAAAGTGCATGAAAAATAAAGACTGATAACGTCCAGACATTCAATACGCCGTATGGTATGGGGCGGATACGCCGTATTGAAGTCTGGGAAGACAGACTCGATAACAAAGTTAAATAACATTCTGGGTTGTCTCCCAGGAAGCACTTTTGTTTACAGCGAAGTCTTTAAGTTAGACTTTTCTTCAGCTTCTCTTTTTACTCTAACTCATGCACGCTAATGTGCCCGCGTATGAGCCATTCTTCCATTGACGAAACTCGGATAAAGTCGGGTCCTAAATTCAAAACTTCTTTGTAGAACCCCTTAAGCTTTTGGTATTCATGCGAGATTCCGTTTATCTTATCTTTCTCACTTACCTTCAGTAACAGTGGTATCTTGTTGCATTGTTCATTAGTGTCGTGTTTAAACTTTGGACGTGATCGCACCATTTGGTAAGTTACTTCATTATCACCATTGTAAAGGGTAATAATCCCTTTAAACCGTTTTGTTTTAATCCCAACTTCTCTCAAGAATGGTTCGCCAAAAATAATATCGCCCATTTCATTATCACGATAAGCATCCATATCCTCCAAAACTGCAAAGTCAGTCATAACAAAAAAAGTTCTAACAAAGATATGCACATTCATTAAGGCTCCTACAACATTATTCCCTTTGTACACCATCTTATTTTTCATTATTGAATTATGAAATTTTCTTGACATCATGTTGACATACAATAATGGGAAAAAATTAGCGTGAGTAAATTCAAATCCTATCATGCATGAAAACTTTAAGTTGTGAGCATAATGTATATGGATCTTCTTATCATCATCACAATAACAAGGGTAATCATCAATTCCAGTATCAAGATTTGCATCCCTAGTTCTAAATTCCTCAATTACCTCACATTCCTCAATGATAGGCATTAAATCATCTCTTTAATTCAATTCAATGTAATCTTCCAATAAAGAGTCTAATGATCTATTTAACACCAAAGTCTCTCCCATAAGCCTAGCTTCTAAATCAAGCTCCATTCTTTCTCTCAAACTTAGCATATAGACCCTCTTAATTATACTACTAGCAGGTTTAACACTTTTGAAAATAATCTTTTCTTCCCCAACCCTCAAAGTAATCTTTCTTTTGTAAACATCAATCTTAGCACGGGCGGTAGACAAAAATGGTCTTCCGAGGATCAAGGGTACTTTGACATCCTCGGGCATATCAAGAATTATAAAGTCTATTGGGAAAGTAAATTTACCAATTCCTACTAGTACGTTTTCAGCTATTCCTTTTGGATATTTCACAGTCCTATCTGCCAATTCCACTGTCAACCTAGTGTGAGCTAATTCGCCTAATCCTAAGTTAAGGTAGGTCGAGAGAGGCATAACACTAACGCTAGCTCCTAAGTCAACAAGGGCGTTGTCAAAACAGAAATCATTAATAAAGCAAGGTAAAGTGAAACTTCCTGGGTCTTTCTCCTTTCGGGGTATGGCGTTGTTGATATGTGAAGCTCCATAAGCTTCCGTGAATTTTGGTCCATAATTCCCCTCTTCTTCACAGTAATGATTATCCAAACGACTTGGAAAAGGAACCGTCGTTTGTCTCGACTTGTATAACAATGTATTGTTATGTCCAGTGGATACGGCGTATTGGTTTGATCCAATACGGCGTATCGAGTTTGAATTAGCTTCAATAATGGTTGAAATCGACTTGACTTGGTCTCTCGGGTTTGTTTTAGTTAAGCTTGGTAGGCTTCCAAATCCTCTTTCCTGTAGTACCTTGCTTATTTGCCCGATTTGTATTTCTAAAGTTTTGATCGACGTTCCTTGGTTCCATATTGCAGCATCTGTCTAGGCTTGGATTTCTTTGATCAAGTTAGAGTTTTCTTTGTGTCTTTTTGCTAATTCACTCATGAATTTGCTCAGGGTATCTTCCATAGATTGCCTTCATTCTTGGAACGAAGGATTGGCGTTGTTCCTTTGATAGTACTCTGGAGCAGTTGCTCTATATCCCCCACCTTGAAAAGGTCCACCAAATTGCGTGTAGTAAGCTTCTTCTAGGGTATTCCCTTCTTCTAATCCTTGGTGTAATGGGATCCTTTGCATTTCTCACATCCAACCTGAGCAGCATAAACTTTTTCATTTACTTTCTTGATCTCTCTTCCAAGATTGTTTAATTGTGCTTGTATCGCGGCTAATCTGTCAGAAGTCTTAGTACTTCTTCCTCTTGATGTTCCATTGTGCCATTTTTGAGAGTATTCAGCCATTTCTTGGATGGTTGTTTTGGCATCTGCAGTAGTTTTAGTCGGAACGGCACCTCTTGAGTCAAGAATCTGTCGTGTTGGAACATCCAAACCATTGTAGAACAAAATCACCCCCTGCATCTCAGTTAAATAGTGTTAAGGACACTTCATCAAGAGTTCCTTAAAGCGCTCCCATGCTTGATAAAGGGTTTCATCTGGCTCTTGCTGAAAGTTGTTGATTTCCTCCATTTTCTTCGCAGTTCGACCAGGTGGGCAGTATTTGTTTAAAAACTTAGTTTTAAGATCTTCCCAAGTTTTGATTGAACCAGTTGGTTCGTTTCTTAGCCAACAGCTTGCGGCTCCAGTTAAGGATATAGGGAAGACTCGGAGCATTAATTGATCTACAGTGATGTTAGGAACATGGAATAAGTCAACTATTTCGAGAACTTTCTCAATGTGCTCATTAGCATCTTCATTATCTGAACCGCTAAATGTGTTTTCTCGAAGCTCCTTAAGAAATTGTCCCTTTAGTTTAAATTGATCTTTGTTATCAATTTTAAGCCTAGCGACTCCCGATCCATAGTCTGTTCGGATCTTGCTCATGTATTGCTCCATTGTTTCCGCCATTGCTTCTTCTTCTTCCTCTGAGTATTCTTTGTCAGAAAGTAGATTGAAATCCAGAGATCTCAATTCGTCAAGGCTAAGTGACTTGAAGTGTTTCTTTGATGATCGAAATTCTTGTTCAGGGTCTTTATAGGGTGTGTATAGTTCATTCGTTGAACTCCTCGTCATGCACTACCTGAAACAAAGGATAAACAATTAGTAGGATTTGTTTCGAAGGAAGGTAGAAAATTTTTTTTGCACGAAAATCAATTATCTTAGTTTCTGTCCCAGACGATCGATACGTCGTATCCAATGGAAGTGGATACGCCGTATAAATGATTAAGTAATAATTCTAACAATAACTATACAAAATGGGTTAATATCGTGAGATAAATGATGCTATAAAATAGACGTTATTTAATGTCATAACATGGTCATAAAAAATTTGGACTTGGAACCAAAGATCGATGCCATGATGAGGGACTTTTTTGAGTAGTCATGAAACGAGTCCATGCTTCGGATGAAGATTCTCCATGATGTTGTTGGAACATCAAGATATCATTGCGGAGTTTTGCGGTCCTTCGTTGCGGAAAAGATAAATGAGCACGGAATCGTGTTAGTAAGATCCTACCGATGTGTAAGATTTATCCTGTTAGAATGCGTTCAACGCCAAATGCTAGCTAAATTCGCGAAGGAAAAAATTTGAAATAAAAACACATGCGTGTTCTTTCCCTGTTTTCACCGTCAAGGTCAAGTGAGTCCACAAGTTTAAGGATATCCTTGAGGTGTTGATTTGGATCCTCGGACCGTAGTCCATGGAATGAGCATCCGTTTTGCACCAACCGGATGGTGTCGGATCGAAGAGGTACCACGTTGTTCCCTTCGGGGAGCTCGATGGTATTCCTATAGCCCTCGTGGCTTGGTTTGGAGTAATCTCCTAGAGTACGGATATGATTCTCGTCTCCCATGGTGGTTGACGAGAATGGGTTACGAAACAATTAACACAAAGAAAAGATATGCTACAAGAAAGCTCATAAGCGAGAATTAAAGTCTACTGAAAGGATTCAAGCATGTAAACTAAGTTAAACTATGATCAAATAATACCTAACTATCCCCAGGCATGCGGCGGCGCCAAAAACTTGGTGTGCGGTCGTCGTAGGACTTCTACACGAGAAGTTTTACAACTCCCTAGGCAATGCACCTAATCGTTGTAGTGTAGTATGGGCAAGACTCGGGGTTGTTTATCGTTTACTCGAGGAATAAGTTAGGAAGGCTTGAATACGGAGAATTCTAAGGGTTGAAGGAAGATTCTTTTTGTGTTTTTGTATTTTTGTATTTTATGAAAGTAGGTAAAATCATATATTGGAGAGAGTGGTTTGGTTTTAGCTAATTAAACTAAATAGTAATCTAAACTAAAGGTGATAACAATAAGATAAAAGATTGTGTCTATTTAATCATGTATTACTCCTTAGATTGCTTCTCCTAGTTTTGTTGCCTTGTCACCCTTGTGATGAGATGTGTAACTATTTCCTAAAGCATGAACAAATTACACGAACCCGCCGTCTACTTAGTATGCCGCTAGAGTAACGCACATGCAAGGTAGTATGAATACTATTACACGGTCCCTAGGAGTTTACTAAGTGCATGTAAAATACATTAAAATTGGATCAACCATATTAGGGGGCAAGGTAGTATGAAGACTGTTACCTGATGGTATCCTTTCTTCACAATCACGTTTCCCTAGACATATCAACAACAATTATAGATAGAAAGCTGGTTTTCTAAGACCTAACGTGCACATCCATCACAAGAAGCAACATCACTAAGATCTACATTCTAGGTTTTATACAATCATAAATAAACACAATAATAAGTTTAGCCAAGCATGTTAAAGATAAAGCAAGAACAATAGATCAAACAACACATAGACATATTAAATGATTAAGTAAACCTTACTTGATTAAAACATGAATTGGAATAAGTACAATAGGGTTTTTAGGCCCTAAAATCGTCTCTTAAAGTTGCTAAACGAACTAGGGTTCGTACCCTCTTTTTATTCAAAAGTTACACACTCAAAACCCTAAATTCGGGTTTGTATATATAGGAAAATCAACGCGACGGCGTCGCGTTTTAGTCGTGACGCCGTCGTAAAATGAATCTTCTAGATCTGCGTTTGAGTCAGTGCGGGCTGACGCCGTCATGAAAGATGTGACACCGTTACTTGATGAGTTGTGACGGTGTCGTGTATAGCCGGTGACGCCGTGTCTAGGCTCTATGAGCACAAATCTTCAAGAGTCTTGGTGTTGGTTCGTAATCTCGTCTGTTTCTTATCCAAATGAGCCCAAGTCACGTGTAATTCATCGAAATGTCTTCCAAATGAGAAATACCTGAAAAGGAACGATTATGTACCTATTTTGGGCGTAAACACATGATTTTGGGGGTTAAACGACCCCGAAAAAGTGTATAAAATGACACCTCATCAGTTGACATGACGTATTAAAATATCATTGACATCAATTTACTTTTACATGTCATAATTTTCATTTTACTATTATTATTATTATTATTATTCTAAGAACATACTAAGAATATGTCTTATCAACAAATCAAACACACTACGTATTCAAATCATATTTTTTT
>BQNB010124170.1:0-19981 GCA_026074375.1 Tanacetum coccineum
CAGTTACTACTGCTATCTTTTCAACTTCATTTAAACTTGTGTTTGTAGGATTTAGAATCTAAAATTCAATTAGCTATTAGATTAGATATAGGTAAAGGTAGCTTAAAGCTTATTTTCACATTTCTAGCTTATTTCTTAGGTAATTTAGTTTTAAAAGTTCATCAGAAATCTTAAAAATACAAAAACAGTAGTAAGTAGATTTTAGGTTCTTAATCTAGATACTTAGCTTATATAATTTAGTTTTATGGTTAAAACTTGTAGCTTATAAGTAGTTTGATAAGTTGTCAAAAGCTCAGCTTCTGTCATTGCTTATTGAGAATTTTAGCTTAAGTTGTTTTTAAGCTTTCAAGTCTTAATTCCTGAGTTTGCTCTTTTTACCACTAGATTCAGTTAGTTTAGAGTGTTGTTAGTTTAATTAGCTTATCATGTTTAACTTCTACATATCATAAGCTTTCTAGGAAAGCTTTTAGTTTTAAAATTGAGCTTAAATTGAGTTTAGTGCAAGCTTTTAAGTAAAAACTAGCTTTTTTAGCTCTTAAAAGCCAAGTTTCTGTAAACAGCAGCTTGAAAAGCTTTTTGAGAGCTTATTTTTGAGTTTCAGCTTATAGTTTCTTTATTAAAGTAGCTTAAAAAGTTATCATCTACAACTTTTGTTCTTTAAGTTTTTTTTTAAAAAAAAGAAAAAAAAAGGGAAGTGGAAATCGGGGGTGAGCAAGGCTCGAACCCCCGACCTCAACACCTCAACCCTTTTATAAACACACACACCACACTCCCTACCGCTGTGCCCTTGGGTCTTTTTCATAAGACTCTTGCACAATTAATTCTTTATATTCATTTTAGCCCAATAAGCTTATTAAGTTGTTTCAGCTTATTTCAGGGCTTATTTGATAAGCTGTGATTATAAGTTTATTTTTCCTAGGTTTTAATTAGTATAAGCTAATTTTTGTAATTTTTCTAGAATTTTTATAGTTCGTTTAGTATTTTAAACATTTATTTTCGTTAAAAACTTTAAAAAATCATAAAAAAATAGAAAAATAATCAAAAAAATATAAATCTTTTTTAGAAAATTTTCTTTTATCATAAAGTTCATAGAAAAATTAGTTTTGATTTCGTAGGGTCTAAATTGCAAAATTTTGTTTTTAAAGAACGGGATTCGTTCCCGTTTTCATTTTTCGCGTTTTAACGCTCATTTTAACTCCGTTTTTGTTCTAGTTTTCTTTAAACTATGAGTAAAACAACAATTGATTTTTTAAACTATTAAACTCTTTATTTTAAGTTTTTAACATCTAACACGTATAGAAATTTGTGTACATCCAATCTGATAAAAGAACCACTTGAATTATATTTAGTGCATTGCTAATGCTAAAATCAAGCAAATAATACTGCTAAAAGTTATATTATAACATCACTACAAAAAATAATGTTGCGAGCAACAAAAACTCGTTAGTAACAAGTACTACATTGTAATAATAAATAAAACAAGAATTAGACATGATTCTTATGTTAAATACAAATGAACATTACAAGATTTGTAAAATTTAATTTGATTATAATAAGCATCATGATGATCGATCATCATAATCCTCGTATATTTCAGTATCATATGTCGTCATCTTGTTTGCATAATAATCTATTGATGATATACACATATCCACTGGTTTATGAAAAAAAAGTAAAGCTTGAAATCCATGTTACAAAAATTTAAGAGAAAAGTAAAGCTTGAAATTCATGTTACAAAAACTTAATAGTTCATATAATTTTTCTACACTCATACACAACACTAGGGATGACAATTTTTGACACGACACGATAAATGATACGAACCCGACACAAAGTTAAACATGTTTGGGTTGAAGATAAACAGGTTTGGGTCAAAAACAGCTCAACCTTTTCAACCCATTTAATAAACGGGTCATGTCGTGAACCTGTTTAAGTATATATATAAGTCTCTAAAAATAAATTTATAACTTGAACTTTATGTTAGATTTTAAATAAATGTATTTTGTTATGTACTTAATATGAGTGAATTACAATTATAACTCATACATCATTGAAATTGTCATATTGTTATTTGTATGTTATGTTTATAATTTTTAAATCATTATATCTTTATATGAATTTTGCATTTAAATTAGTTAAATCAACAAATCACCATTGTATATAAGTCAAGAATATCTTCTCTCATCTATCTATGTGGGACAAAAGTGGTTTCATCAAAAGATAGCAAGTATCTATGTTACTAACATAGTAGGATGATACTCCTATCATCGACAACGAAACATTGTTCCAAACATCGTTCCAAAATTTAAAGTGACGAGTCTCAAAATGGTGTTTTCCACTGGTTTCCAAATTGTGTTTCACAAGTTAGGCTCACCCGCGCTCCGCTACGGGATGTTTGGCGGCCGGTGTTTTCGGTTGGACGTGTTAGAAGGTATATTTTTGTAAAAAAAAAAATTAACGGTCGTTAAGTAACGACCGATTTCAAGCACTGTTTTGGTGCATTCTAAAAACAAAAAACTAACGGTTGACCGCTAGTGGGGAAAAGGGTATTTTATAAAAAAATATTAAAATGAGGGTAGTTTTCGTAATTTAACACATAGTGCGAGGGAGTATTTCGTAAATATTTGAGGGGCTATTTCGTAAATAAAAAAAAGAACGGGTCGGGTCGACCCGACAATACCGATAACTCAAAAAGTGCGAGTGAATATTTTGAAAAAAAAAAACAAAAAAACAATTTAAAAATGTTCGGACCGGGTCGGGTCAACCCGGTGCATTTAATGCAACTTAATGCACCTGAAGCGCGTGGTTAGTTCTATTGTTATTCATAAAAAAAACAGACCGATGACTCAAAAAGTGCGAGAGAGTATTTAAAAAATAAAACAATTTTTTTTTCTAAAAAAAAAAAAAAAAAAAAAAAACCGATCGGACCGGGGTAGGTTGACCCCGTATTAAACAACCCCAGTCAACCGGAGCATTTAATGCAACACAAAATGACAAAAGGCCATTTAATGCATTGAGAGGGTATTCCGATAAAAAAAAAAGAAAATTTTTATTTTAGTGGAAATTTTTTGAAAAAAAAAAAGGAAAAAAAAAATGCGACCGCACCGCGGCCGTGCTGGACATGTTAGCGGAAGCGCGAGGTTTGAGAAACTTAAAGTTTTAATCATAAAAAAACAGACCGATATGACTCCAAACAGGTGCGAGAGGGTATTCCAGAAAAAAAAGGAAAATTTTATTTATAAAAAATATTTTGAGAAAAAAAAAGAACGAGACGATTAGCGGAGCGCGAGAGTTGAGAAACTTAAAGTTTTATTCATAAAAAAATAGACCGATGACCAAACAGCGCGAGTATATGTTCCATTTTGAAATGTTTCCGTGTAAAATTCAATCCATGACTATCATAGTCGTTTACTCGTTTTGCTTGATTTGGTAAAAAAAATTGATACCTTATTCAATAGTTTTAGAACTCTTAGACTAATGTAGACCTTTTCCTATGTGTTCTTCATAAACTAAAATGACATGTTAGTCCCGTCCTTGGATACTTAAGGCTATTCGGTATATATTTAAGACTATTCACTATCGTAATAAAATTCGTCATCTTCACATAAACGTCATATCTATTAACAAACTGATTGTGTTGTTGCCTGTTTGATTGATAGAATTTGAATGATACACATGCCATTATATAGAAAGCATTTGCTCAGATTATTCTACTGCTGGTCCAAGCCTTTACAATATCACATGGCCCGTACAGGACCTAATCATAATACAACTTTCTAAATCTAACCCCCCCCCCGCAATTGAGCGATGAAGATGGGCGATAAACGAAATACGGAGGATAACGTAGCGACTTTTAAAGAATAACTAAAAGCATGGCGTGTATGAACTGAATCAATATAATCAGATGTCAAAAATGTCAAGTCCACGGTCAAAGTCGATCTATACAGGTCTTAATACCACGAAGCCCAGTGTAAACTCATAAGAATACTTAATTGGGTCCGGCCGACCCGATAACTTACCTTTTAATGGAGCCAGATAAGTCCCGATTAGTATAAATTGCAAGTCAGAAGGAACGCTTAAGCCCAAGTAAATTAAAATTATCGCAAAAATACCCATTATTTCTATAGACCGTATTAAATAGGAATCCCATAAACACCCCACCTGTAGTACCTAACTATAA
Source organism: Tanacetum coccineum (assembly GCA_026074375.1). Lineage (NCBI taxonomy): Eukaryota > Viridiplantae > Streptophyta > Magnoliopsida > Asterales > Asteraceae > Tanacetum > Tanacetum coccineum. Next base: position 4,181 of record BQNB010124170.1, read on the forward strand.
CTTTAGGGGGCAATCTCTTAGAATAATGTAGACCTTTTCCTATGTGTTCTTCATAAACTAAAATGACATGTTAGTCCCGTCCTTGGATAGTTAAGGCTATTCGGTATATATTTAAGACTATTCACTATCGTAATAAAATTCGTCATCTTCACATAAACGTCATATCTATTAACAAACTGATTGTGTTGTCTGTTTGATTGATGAATTTGAATGATACAACATGCCATTATATAGATACATTTGCTAGATTTTCTACTGGATGGGCCGAAGCCTTTACAATATCACATGGGCCGTATGACCTAATCATAATACAACTGACTAATACACCCCCGCAGTTTGAGCGAGAGATGGGCGAACACTCAAACTGGCCCGAAACTCAGTAAACAGAGAAGATGGCAGTCCCTTGGTAAATATGTCAGCATACTGATAGCGTGATAAAACATGGAGAACGCGAACATGACCAGTAGCTACTTTGTCCCGAACAAAGTGTATATCTATCTCAATGTGTTTGGTGCGTTGGTGTTGAACCGGATTGGAAGACATGTAAACCGCGCTAACGTTATCACAGTAAATCAATGTGGTCGACTATAATGGTGAGTGGAGCTCAAGAAGAAGATTTTGAAGCCATGCAGTTTCAGCTACAGCATTAACAACGCCACGATATTCAGCTTCAACGCTGGAGCGAGAGATGGTATGTTGTCGTTTAGAGGACCAGGATAGGAGATTGTCTCCAAGAAACACACAATACCCTGATGTGGACCTTCGTGTGGTCGGAAAACCTGCCCAGTCGGCATCCGAATACGCAGTTAGGTGTGTAGTAGGAGAAGCATAAAGTTGTAGCCCATAATCCAAAGTACCGCGAACGTAACGCAAAATCCTCTTTAGAGCAGCAAAATGAGGCTCACGAGGATCATGCATGAAGAGGAAAACCTGTTGAACTGCATATGTAATGTCAGGGCGAGTAAATGTAAGATACTGAAGAGCACCTGCAAGACTGCGATAAAGGGTCGGATCTGAGACAGGATCATCATCAGGACCAATTTTTGAATCTGTGTCAACAGGAGTTCGGCAAGGGTTGCAGTGTAGCATGCGGGCCCGCTCAAGAACTTTACTCACATACTTGGACTGAGTCAATAACATACCAGAACCACTACGAGTAGCAGAGATGCCAAGAAAGTAGTTAAGAGATCCCAAGTCAGTCATATTAAATTCACTATGTAATGAAGAGATTATTCGTTGAAGAAGTGCAGAAGATAAAGCGGTTAGAATGATATCATCCACATATATAAGTAAATAAGCAGTCTCAGAGCCTTGATGAAAAATAAACAAAGACGAGTCTGATTTGCTGTGATAAAATCCAACTCATGTGGCATAACTGGCAAAGCGCTGAAACCATGCACGTGGAGCCTGTTTAAGACCATATAAAGAGCGCTGCAGAAGACAAACATAATCAGGGTGATCCGGGTCGGTGAAACCAGGCGGTTAATGCATGTATACTGTTTCGGATAGGGAACCATGAAGAAAAGCATTCTTCACATCCATCTGATGAATGGGCCAATCTCATGAGAGTGCAAGGCTAAGCACTATACGAATGGTAGCTGGTTTAACAACCGGACTAAATGTCTCATCATAATCAATCCCTTCAATCTGACTACGACCATTAGCTACTAAGCGAGCTTTATAGCGACTAAGAGAACCATATGCATGAAACTTATGTTTAAAAAGCCACATAGAACGAACAACATTAGCATGAGAAGGGCGCGGGACTAGGACCCACATATTATTTTTAATCAAAGCATTATATTCATCCATCATAGCTTGTTTCCAGTTAGAGTCATGAAGAGCATGTGAGTGAGACCGAGGAATAGGAGATAAAATAAGATGCATAGAAGTTATAACGAGGATTGTGTTTGACAGTTCCAACTTGCGAACGTATGACCATAGAGTGAGCGTGAGGGGGTTTCGGGATTGGGTTAGTCATGGATGGAGGTTGGGTTGTGGTACTGGCCGGTTGGGCAGTGGGCTGGGTGATGAGGTCGATGTGTTGGGTCGAGTGAGTGTGGGATAAAGTAGTGTCATGTGTTGTGGTGTTGTGAGTATGAGGTAGGACCGTAGAGTCATTTGGTTGGGCTAAAGTGTTTATGTTATTAGGGGTATTAGTTTGGGCTATGGGTGTTTGTTGAGGTATGGTGTTGGTCACACCATCGGGTTCGGTTGATACGACTTGGGTTGGTGTGAGTTGCGTAGCATGAGATGGTTTGGAATATGTGATAAGACGAGTTGTGACTTAGGACGGTTTGGTATCAAGGAAGTTATAGGGCGTTGGGTTTTTGAGTGATATAGATTTGAACGGAAAAGCAGTTTCATCAAATGTTACGTGGCGTGAGATGATTCTTTTGTTAGTTTCCAGGTTAAGGCATCGATAGCCACGATGTTGAGATAGGTATCCTAGGAAAATGCATGGTATTGAATGTGGTTCAAGCTTGTGAGTAACAAAGTTATGTGGGTAGCAAAGACACCCAAATACACGTAGATGAGTATAAGTTGGTGGTTTGTTGAAGAGTTTGGTAAATGGAATTTCATTGTTGATAGAAGTTGAGGGGAGGATGTTTAGGAGATGTGTAGCCATATGTAGTGCTTCGACTCAATATTGAGGTGGTAAGTGAGCTTGAAAAAGAAGGGTTCATATAAAGTTGTTTATAGTTCGTAACATTCTTTCAGATTTGCCATTTTGTTGTGAGGTTTTAGGACAAAAAAACCTGAATTAGATGCCATTAGTATTAAATAGTTGGTGAAATTTGGTGTTGTCAGACTCGCCGCCATGATCACATTGAAATGATTTGATTTCAGTTTTAAATTGTGTTTTAACATACATTCGAAAGTGTAAAAATTTGTCAAACACGTCAGATTTATTAACGAAAGGATACACCCAAAGAAAATGAGAGAAGTGGTTTAAAAAATAAGATAGTATTTAAAATCACCAACACTCGATACCGATGAAGTCCACACGTTCGAATGTATGATGTCAAAACACGATTCAACAATAGTATTTGAAAGAGAAAAAGGAAGGCAAACATGCTTGCCAAGTTGACACGCATGACACAAAGTCATAGACTTTGATTTATTACAAGAGATAAAATTATTGAAAACTAAAAAACGTAACACTTCATTCCCGGGATGCCCGAGCCTTTGATGCCACGTTGACGAGGAAACGGAGAGAAGGGCTGTAGGTTGTGTGGTGGTGGGAAGAAAGGGATATAGATCCTAGTGCTATCACATCTAAGGAGGAGTTGGCGCATCCGGTAATCCTTTACAGAAAATCCAAATTCATCAAATTCAATTGAACATTTATTATCTTTTGTGAATTTTCTAACGGAAACAAGGTTTTTGATTATGTTTGGAGTTATTAAGACATTATAAAGGTGTAAAGGACGATGCAAAAAGGGTAAAGTACTATGACCCGAATTAGTAACGGGTATGGACGAACCATTGCCAACTAAGATGGATGGTATAATACTTTTATTAAAAATAGTAGTGAGTTTACCTGAGTCCGAAGCAAGGTGTGATGTCGCTCCCGTGTCCATATACCACCCGGCATCCCCGCCTTCCTGAAGTGTCATTGTATTAAAAGCTTGCGAGAGAGTGGTGCACATAACCTCGGGTCCATACTCAACACGTGGTCCAGAAGGAGCATAACAAAAACCACTCGGAATCGGCGGGCCTGTTGGGCCAAAGGCAGCCGCAGATGTGTAAGTAGGTTGGGCCGAAGCTGTGGGCTGTCTTGTAGCAGCTTGTGGGTTTAGGCCAAGAATTCCAGTCGAACCAGATCTGCTAGAAGGTATGGCAGTGGTGGGCCTGACCCAAGTTTGAAGTCTTGGGCTCCATAGCCAGTCAGTAGGCTGGTGTGTAAAAGTATGTCCAATATTATGGCCTGGTTGGGTACGCACCATATTACTAGTGTTAACATTGTTCCCATTGACTGACTTTGCATTAGAATTTGCATGGGATTGAGTTTTTGAACCATCCCCAGTAGATTTATATGAATGTTTCCCATGCACAAAACGACATCTATCGCCAAACCTACAAGAACCGCGAATAAAGTTGCGACATATATCTTGAGAATTACCTTTCGTAGTTGCAACAAGAACCGAAGGCGAGGACGACGAGCCGAGAGTGTTAGCATTTGTTTCATGGTTTAATATACTCTCCTCAACAAGAATCATGGATCTAGCGGTGTCAAAGGTGGGGAAAGGATCTCGGTGCCGAATTATGCTAGCGACATGAGCAAATTTATTACCAAGGTCATTAACGGCGTAGGTAACGAGACTCTTGTCGGATACAGGAGCCTCGATATTAGCTAGCAAATCAGCCATGTCTTTAATTTTGGTAAAGTATTGAGTTATAGAAAGGTTACCAATGGAGAGGTTACGGAGATCGTTGTCTAGTTGCATCGCCCTCGCATCCTTGTTGTCATGGAACACGTCTTTCAGATTCTTTCACACATCACACGCTTTCAGGTTCTTCTTTAGGACTCGTTTCACAAGAGCCTTGCTTATGGTTCCATAGATCCACAGTTTAACAAGGTTGTCACGCTTTTCCCATTCTTTATCGGTAGGATTGGTGTTTTTTGTTGTACCCGTGAGGTATCCATACACACCAAAAGTTTTGCAGTGAATGGTGAAGAGTTCACTTCATTGATCATAGTTGAGTTCATCTAGATCAAGAATGATCGGTATGTAAGCTTTTATGTTTGTGATACCGAAGTTTATTTCGGTTGCTTTGGGTGGATTAGAAGGGGAAGCGTCTCCCGTCATTGTTTATGCTGGAATGAAGAAATGTATTAGGGTTCTTTTGGGTTGGAGAGGGGCGGCAGTAGGGAGGGAGGGAGATAAGACATAATTATTTAGAAAGTGGGGATAGAAAAGGAAGTTTGTTTGGGGAAATTATGGCTCGGATACCATATTAACAAACTGATTGTGTTGTCTGTTTGATTGATGAATTTGAATGATACAACATGCCATTATATAGATACATTTGCTAGGTTTTCTACTGGATAGGCCGAAGCCTTTACAATATCACATGGGCCGTAGGACCTAATCATAATACAACTGACTAATATATTAGTGGATAAATAGGTCCAAGCCCGGTTTATGGGCTTTGGGTCCGTTAGAGTTTCATTGATGTAATCTCCTATAAATAGTGGTTAATAATAAAGTTACACCCACGGGGTTTCATTGTCTAACATGGTATCAAAGCGGGTCTGATCCTCAGACCGAGGTGGCTATGTTGAGCCGCCTCCCTTACGTCACCCCGTTAAACCTTAACTCTCTCAATTATCGAATACCACAATCCTCTCCAAAACCCTACACACAAAACACCGGACCTAAACACAGCCATTTATTTTTCTTTCTCTTTCGCTGCCGATTGCTACAACAATAATATCTTTATTTGTTCTTATAGTACGTAGCAATGAGTTTCACAAAGTTGACCAATTTTTTTGGCAAATCTAAAAAGCAACCAGACCATGTAGCAACCATAGAAAAGATATCCGAGTCATGTTTCTTCTTGACAAAAGTCAATGTTGGTGTTGGTTTGCTTATTACCGATCAACAAGCGTGTGGTTTGGTGTCAATGGTGTGGCTACTTGGATCCGAAGAACTTGAGCTTCGGTTTGAATGAATTTTATCTATTTTTTTTAATTAAAAAAGAGTTATAGTTGTTTTTTTTGTTGGTGATTTGTGCTAAGGTCACAATCCGCACGATTGTTATTTGTGTTGGTGATTTGTACTAAGGTCACAAATTCACACAATCGTGATTTATGTTGGTGATTTGTGTTGGTGATTTGTGCTAAAGTCACAAATCCACACAATCCTTTATTGTTGTTCGTGCTTTGGTCACGAGCCGGTTCATTTTTTTTATTACGTTAATATTTTTATTAGGTTTTGTTTTTGTTTTCTAGTTTACTACTCCAGTCCGAGCTTTCGCGATTTCGCCGCTCGGACTGCGGAGGAGTATTAGTGGATAAATAAGTCCAAGCCCGGTTTGTGGGCTTTGGGTTCGTTAGGGTTTCATTGATGTAATCTCCTATAAATAGTGGTTAATAATAAAGTTACACCCACGGGGTTTCATTGTCTAACAATATCATCATTTATTACATCACTAAACTCATCACATTTTACTCTTTATTAACACACCAACAAATCAAAAATAACAAATTATTCCACTTTTTAAAAAACATACCCCATAATATACCCACACTCACGAACCACTATGATAATAATAAAAACACCACACTTCCTTGGATTGCATTTGGTGGTGTAGAGTTGCAGACCAACAAAAAAGTGCCAAAATTTTTATGACCGCGCGTGGTGGTGAGTGATTTCTAGAGGAAATCGCGCATTATGGGTGAGGTAAAGGTGGTGCACCACCCACCATAAAAACTAGCCCATGTTGAATGATATCTTGTTCTATTAGTGTATTATTTTGTTTTTTGTTTTGCTTTGATCACAAACAAGCTAAATAACCCGCGCGTTGCCGCGGGACAATATGTTTTGCGTTAGTAGGTTGCATAAGAAATGTGGATTTTCAACTTTGAGCATTAATTAAAGATAATGAACTTTAAGTTGTCTGTTAAAGATTATGAACTGGTAGGCGTGTTTAATACAGTGAAACGGAAACATGGGAGAGGGAAAGATAATAACTTCCCACGTTTGTTCCACCTAAAGAAATTCCCAACCCACAATTTCGATTCCGGTGAAAAAGTGTTGTATCATTCTTCTCTCCTTTGATGAATTTTTTACATAAAAATTCTCGACCAAGGTCAGTAGTGTACAAACCTGGCCAATGCGGATACGTCTGAAACTGAGGACTCATTTGCATAAGCCAACTAAACCGAGAAAAAGTTAAAAAAACAGTTGCTATACCATGATCGATAATCTTTGTATCATTCAGAATAATTGTGCCAATCGTCATTTCCTGCAAAACATGGCTATTAAGGGTTTAGTTAATCCAATTGCCTTTTATGATAAATGATGAAAAAAGAAAGTAATACATGTCCGACCTTCTGTATCAAATATCCAGCACATACATCTTTAGGAGTCAATATAGGAGTTAAATAATTCCTTCAGGGATTTTGTAGTTATTTCTTAGTTTGAGAATTTATTCACTGCAACATCCAATAGCATGAATAATAGTAAATGGCGTTATGGCACAGAGGTATCGAAAAGCATTATAAAACAACTTGCACAATTAACTTACAGATTGCAGCCTATGGTTTATATCCTTCTGATGTTTTATACACCCTAGATCAGCAAAAATAATTAGTCAGCCAAAAAACATGAATTAGAAACATAAAGGATGTTCGTGGTTTTTATATAGAGGGAGCGGTTGATATGCTTGCATTACCAAACATACAACACTATTTTTTTAAACATTTTTAACAACCTCTGATGTTTAAGTATATAACAATGTGACGTGTTTTCTGTCGAATTGGTTTGTCCAATAAACAAATAAAAAACAAGGGGGCAAAAAAAAAAAAAAAACCCCCCCAAACACTTTTTTAGAACCCACAATCAAAGCTTCAGCCACTGTTCCAATAAGACCACACCAATTGTATAATACATCACTTGCCACGAAGCAACAACATTCTTGTAACATCACACCAATTAATTACTATAATCCATGAAAATTAAAAACCCATTTCACAAATCACCAAAAACCCCAAAATATGAAAAAGGTCTATGTTTCTAGAAAGAGAGAGGCGGGTGGGTTATGTCACTGGAATGATCATAGTAATAAGCAGACAATGGGTTATGTCTCTGGAATGAAAAGAACAAAGATACTGGACATTTCTACTGGACGGACTTAAGGGCCACAATAAGCCCAAGTGGGAAAAGGCAGCCTATACGAATCTGAAAACAGTGGCATTATACAGGATACCGAAACTATATGGCTTATCATCTTCATCTGGAAATAACTACACATTCATAAAAGACGATACTTTTAGAAATAAGTTTCTGCTTTTACCTTTCTATGGCCTATCATCTTTATTTGGATTCAGCAAAAGAAAGTGAAGGATAGTAGCTTCAGGCCACATTTTATTCTGCAACATGAACAACCATCACTTGTAAATGGTGATAACCACATAGCATATAAATTCAAGGACATATTTACCTTAAGGTGAATTTTAGAAACTTGGTCCAGCAATGATTGTGTCTGCATTAACAAAAATAACCACACAAATTATTTGCCTCATCACATAGATAAATATTATATTTGCCAAAAGAACAGTTGCAAATATTTTCATACATGTATATAGATGGAAAGATGGACGTCAATCCTCATGAAAGGATGCAACATACTTCAGTTGGCGCGTCGTTTTAAACTCGTTAAATGACATTGTATCAACCCATGAAATGAGGCTCAGATTTATAAGTATAGAAGTGGGACCAAACACCTGACATGGCTGCAATCACACGCTTGGTGCGACTGCCAAGCCAAGATACAGGGCTCGGTAAACCACGCATGCTAAACAGAAACTGATCATCATCGCCTACAACATTATATAAATATACTCATTTACTAAGCAGTAATGAAGACCAGACACAGGCCAGTTATGTTCTTTTTTAACAAATACGTGATAAAATTGGCTCAGATTAATTGATGTCATGGTTGCACTCGTGGAGGTTGCTGAGGCAAGCAATTCTCGTACTCTACCATCCTTCCACTTTCTGCGGCAGCAGAACATAGTCAAAGGATCATCACAGCCAAGTAAAACGCATAGCTTTTTACCACAGGGCCAGTTGAGGCAAAAAAAATTGCCCGATGTCAAAACCACAGAGTTTTGCCCGTTGGCAAAACGACAGCGGATTTCACCGCTAATGAGTAAGAGAAAGTAATCATCATCGCCTACAACATTATAAATATACTCATTATATATATAATCATTAGAGATGTAAGTTACTATTCATGCTAACAACTATTGATTACCCAACCCAAATGTGTTAACCCAGCCCATGTGTTGACCCACCCAGCAACTGTAAATATCTACACGTATATCGCCCCAGTATCAGCTGGATCATTCTAGACCTACCTTCATAATTCACCGGCATAACAAATCTCATGAAATCTCACATACGCAAATTGCGTTGTGGGTCTTTAGTAATGGTGGATTTCAGAGGCCACAACGGCGCTATTTTAATATGACGCGGTCTGGTGTTTCACTTTGGCTTCTGGTTTGGACCGGTCTAGAAAAACAGGCCATAGTTGAGACCACCATGGTTAATAATGCCCGTATCAAAAGGGCATCAATTGATAGTAGTTGGCTCAGATTAATTGATGCCGTGCCTACGGTCATAGAGGTTGCTGAGGCGAGCAATTCTCGCACTCTGCCATCCGTCCACTTTCCGCGGCAGCATAATATAGTCACATGATCATCATAGCCAGGTTGAATGCAATCATAGCTTATGGCCATAAAACAAATAGATGCAGCCACTGTTCGAATTCACAAATATGTTTATCGCTTTCTTTTTTAACTTATCATCATCTGTAAGCGGTGCGAAACACCCGCCATGGCTGCAACGATAATGTGGTTATGGTTGCCTCGCCAAGATACGGGGGACGATAAAACTACGCTTACAGAATATATGAAAGCGAGATCGCTATCTGGAAGTGGCACCAAACGGCCGCCATTTAGAACAACAACACACCTTAACCCATAAACTTTATAATAGAACAACAAAAAAAGTTGCAATAAGAAAAATAGATGCAAGAATACTCACCACGAAGAAACCCTAAAACATGGAGGTTTTCAACCAACCCTTTCAATAAGAACAATTGACGACCACTAAACCTTTCCATGGAAATCAATCGAAAATCCGCACCAACTATTCATCATCCACAAAGTTAACATCAATAGAGTTTGTGGGTCTACACCATAATCCACCATTACTAAAGACCCACAACGCAATTTGTGTATGTGAGATTTCATGGGATTTGTTATGCCGATGAATTATGAGGGTAGGTCTAGAATGATCCAGCTAATACTCTTGTGCACGGATGAAAATCGTATAGAGTCATTAGGTGGGCCAAGGGGTGGGCTGGATTAAGTAGTATGGATTAGGTAATTAACAGTTGTTAAAATGCACAGTGCATTTTTCAACTGTCATGATAATATATATAATATGGTTTCATGTTATAGACCATGATGGCTAATGTCATAAACATCTAATATATAATATATATAATATATTTTTATAAACGGTAAGCTAGTTGTTGGTGATTCGAATTCAGAGTAAGCTTCAATTGGGCAGTATGCAAGACTCGAACCTTCATCTTAGAGGATAAACCCATTTTTTTTTGCTCTAGAAGGAAAACCTTCGCGGAGATGCTCGAACCCAAGACCTCCCGCATGTGATAACAACCTTCATAAGGTTACCTTTTATGGCCATCTGAACTAACCCAAATGATTATCTAATATATAATATTAAAATAATGTGTAAGCTAAAAAGAACTAAAAAGTTTTGTTAACCAATCTCATATAGATAAGGATCAACAAAAAAAGAGCATGTTTTTTATCCAGGTATAGTTACGATGTGTATGAATAGTCAAAAAGTAATTCCAAGATCTCATATAAAAGTTCAGGTTATTGAAGGTTAATGTTTTCCTTAATTATAACTGATAACAACTATCCTATATATATAGGATACAAGAGATTATTCTAGAATAATAACAATGGGCTTGGGCATAATACAAATCAATAAGTAATACATGTTGATTGGTGACTTAACTTTGAATATTGACTTGACTGTTGAATGATGAATCTTGACTTGACTTATATACGGCTAATATCCAGAAATATATGACTAATACGCCCCCGCTGTTTGAGCGGGAGGAGGACGGACGCTCAAGCTGGAGCGAAAATCTTCAAATAAAGCCGAAGGAAGACTTTTGGTAAAGATATCAGCATACTGAAAACGAGATGGAACATGAAGAATCCGAACATGACCAGCTTTAACCATATCACCGTTGGGGTAGTTTTTTAAATAAAAAAAATCATTTTACCCCCCCCCCCCACCAAACGGCTACTTTATATTTTACCTATTCCCCCTCCCCAATTTTGAAAAGTTACACTTTAACCCTTAACGGCTAGTTTTCAAAAAAAAAATTTAAATTAAATTTTTTTCACTTTTTACCCCCTCTAACGGCTAAATTTAAAAAAAAAAAATATTTTAATTTCGTAATGTGTTTTTTTTAATGTAATTTGTATGTTTAATTATGAATGAAATGATTAGTTTGTTAAATGAATGAAATAATTGTTTAGGGGGTTTTATGAAAATAAAGAGGTGAGTGGTGTTATTTGGTGTTATGATAAGAGGAGTGGTGTTGGTGTTGATGTTGGTGTTATGCTGATGTGGCGGCAAAAATATGGTGTTAATTTGATTATGATGATTGATCATCATCATCCTCGTAGATTTCAGAATTATATGCACCATCTATCGTCATCTTATATGAACAACTAATAATGCATCTTTTACCTTCTCTCTTTTATTTTATTTTTAAGATTTTCTTATGTAGATTTTAACCAAATACAACTAATTTCTTTTTTTATTGTCGACGGAGCTAAGAGAAAAAACATTACATGAAACTCAATCCTAGCCATCGAAATGTTTTCCATATTAAATCCCAGCCATTAAAAATAAAAGATGCCTATTTTGTAGCTATTAACCACAATTCTGAAAGTTTCCCATACAAAATAAAGCACAACTTTGTGCGGTATTCGAAAGTGCTGACTCTATCATTCTTAACAAACTGTCACCTTTTTTATGAGTATAAATTTGTAGCTGAGTTTACTTTTTTACATGTCAAAGTGATATAAAAGTACTATCTACATGTAGAACTACAAGTTCAAACATCTTTTATATTGGCTGGAAGTTGTTTCGTTGCATTTGGATTATGGAATTTTATTTCCTTATTTATAATTTAGTATTCATTAGCTTTTGAAATCTTTGTTACGAGCAATGGTTTAGATAGAACATAAATCAAGTTTAATATTAAAATATCCAACTGGGTGCGTGATAAGATTGTGCCAAACAGTAAACAAGTTATATTTGAAACCATTGACGTTTTACATACGGGTGTGATTAGGTGCGAATTAAAAAGGCCTGAATTTGATTTTTCTTATTAACAACGGATATTGAAAGATCCAAATGTTAACTATGCATAAGAAAAACCATGAGAAAATAAGATAGCAGGTTGCTCATTATCGAAGAAAAAAGAATTAGCATTTTGTGAGCTACTGGTATTACAACCAAATTATCAGCTCCAGCAAAAAAATCTGGTTTACGTCAAACTGAAAGGGGTGTGTTACATCAGGTGTTACACAAGTGTCTGGGGTTTGGATTGTTGGTATGAATGGGCGCAAAAAAAATAGTATGAAAATGTGATTGCCTTCCTATCATATGCAGGGTGAGAGGTATCAAAACTACTGGATTACAAGTTGTTTGCTGATTGCCATTATTTTCGTTTATAATGCTCTTAAATGTATGTTTCTGTGTGACTTACTATGGTATGGCTGTTTGGCATTAGTCATAGAATGGATCATTCTATATGTTCTTCTAATTCAGTCTTCTATAAAGGAATGTCCTATGTCAACTTTGTGAAGTGAAAGATGTGACCCTATCATGCTATTACACTTTGTATTCTGTATCCTTAAACTGGAGATTCAACCCGTCGGCATTGTCCCCTACTGTAAATCGTGTGTTCGGATTGTTAAAATTGGTCGATTCAGGTTATCTGTTCTTTAACTCTTTGTTGCACAGTTTGATACTATGGGTCAGGTTTGTACCCATTTTCATAATAGCCATTTTGATAATAAATAAACATAATGTCTGATCAATGGTCGGGCATATTTTTTTTACGTTGTTTGCATTAGTATATAAGTATTTAAATATTCTTCAAGAAATAAAAATGATAGTTTGTATAGTTGAAGCATATACTTCATTCTCAAGAATTGTTTTATCATTTCCTGGTCATATTCAAAGAGCGTGGAAACTGACCCATTTCCTGGTTAGAAACTGACTCATAACGGGTCGAACTATGACTCGAGTGTATTGTATTTCATATACATTACAACCTGTTACGGGATTTTGTATAAGTAATACCAATGTACTATATTTCACAAACCCTTTAGAACTATTTTTTAGAGAAAAACCTGTTAAAGCTCAACTATTATTACAGTCCATAGTAGACAATCACTTTCCAACAAAAAAGGCTTAGCTAACAAGTATTATTACATTACATACAACATACTAGACAATCAGTTCATGTATTTCAGTGGCTTATATTTCAATACTAGATAACATATAGCAATAACACATTAAGTCAAATATAGATCTTAGGTAAAAAAATGGGCTTAGCTATACTAATGACATTTCTATTGTAACATATTTTAAGCGTTGAAAACTAATACAGGGATGTGAAACTCAACATTTTATTGTGGGGGAAGATGGCTTTGATATACGACGATAGCTTGATCGATTCTATGAAACACACCAATATTGTGGTCGTCTTGACGTGTTGCAAAGTGGCACCGTATGGAGGTTTGCATTTTCAGTATACATACATACTATTCAGCTATTAGTGTTTAAATAGTCTTATATTCAACCGTATACTTATTTTGTAAAATCTTAGGTGCACCTCAACTAACGACGACTGTGTCAACGCAATTCCATTTGAACCTTTCGATCGTTGAAGCCTTTGTTTATACAAACATGTGATATTTAACGTGCGTCAATTGTGTAATTTTAATATTTTTTTCATACTCTTTATCACTTTAAAGTTGTAATTTTATAGGCCTATTCATCCAGTCATCTTTACATCTCCGTATCTTAAGACTGAGGAGTTCAAAGTAACACATATTGAAGAAATTTATAAGCGCCTAACTAATGGCGTTGATGTGGTAATTTACTTACTGTTATTCATATGGATTATGTCTATGGTCTATGCTCTTAATTCTCCTAACAATTTTGGTTTGTTCTTATTAGGGAACAAAGTTCATTGTATATGGAATGGTAACGGGTATCGACTTGAATTATGAATGGAAATACATACAATGTACCATTGTTTTGTCTAATGAATATATGTTGTTTATGTGAAACTGTTTTGGGTTAGTGTAAAGAAAAATGATTATTTTTTACGCGTAAATCGTGCAACGCACGGGTATTACACTAGTTGAAGTTATGCATCAACACTTACACATATTAACTAGTCAACACTTGTAATTATCGTAATATTAAAAACGCCCTTTTAATAAAAAAAATCATCAATAGAATACAAAGTACAAACAAAACAAACTCCTAAACACCCTCTTTTTAAAATTTGTAAGACATTTCATGGATAATTTTTAAATGACACTACCTTTTTTTACATTTTAAAATAACACAACCTTTTTTTACATATTGTGTAATAAAAAGTAACAAATTCATATATCTCGCGAGTTCTCAAGACTCAAAAATAACAAAACTGCCTCTAAATTTCATGGTTTTTTATGTTTAAACTTTCAAAATAAGAAAAGAAAAAAAGAGCTGAAAGTGGTTTGAGATAAGATATCATCATCTACCTCAGAACTTCAATAATTTACCATGCTTGCAAAAAATATTTCGGCATATGTAAAGTAATAAAAAAACATTGTTAGTCGATCAAAATTTTCAATTACAAAATACTCGCCGCCACAAAGCATCCTAGTTTGGGTAATTCATCTTCGTCATCCATATTAATCTAGATATCCAATGGTTTATAAAAGAAAAGTAAAGTTTGAATACCCCTCTTACAAAAACTTACGAGCTCATATAAATTTTCTATACTCATACACAACACAAATTAATTTGTCATCTATATTAATCTAGAAATCCAATGGTTTATAAAAGAAAGTAAAGTTTGAATACCCCTCTTACAAAAACTTACGAGCTCATATAATTTTTCTATACTCATACACAACACAAATTAATTTAGAAAATCCGTGTTACGTGTGAGTCTAAAAGCATTACATTCACTTCAAGACGTATATGTCATGTACAGTATGGTATATAACCCTAGAATATGTTCTCTCATTTACTTATGTGGGACAAAAGCTTCAAATGGTTTCGTCAAAAGATAGCAAGTATCTATGTTACTAATCTAATAGGATGATACTCCTATCATCTACGACAAAACATCGTTCCAAACATTATGTGATTTTAATCAAATGGAAGTGCAACATCCCTGCAACATTTTTTGTTCTTGGCTTCTTTGTTGACGTTCCTCTCATCCATTAATTTCTTAATTTTCGGTATTTCTTGCCAATTACCTATGGTATACAAGCTTTAGTGATAGTGACATAAGTGTGTCATCTTTATCTAATGGTGTCTAAAACTGTTGGTGAGTTGGTCGAAATAGGTGTCTTAGTGATTTTGATAGTTCAGTGAGTTATTTTTATTCGAATTTGAGCTCTCTCATGATAGTTTAGTCGGCTGAAATAACTTAAGGATATGTGCTAAATTTATGTTTGATAGAATCATAGAAGGAAACTCGATTTGAGCTTAATGTAAGAGCCTGGAATGTGGAATATAGCTAAAAAATATCGGGTATATTATAGAACAAGCTTTGCTAGAAATGTACACCAAAACTTGAACATAACTCATATAACTTTTGAGCTTATATTTGTCCTCAGATATGATAAAGGTCATAGCTTTATCCGATAAATATTGCATAAATTGACCCTCTTTCTCAGAATATGGTGAGCATCCAATAAGAAGATTGAACAAA